>JAOUQT010330511.1:0-13464 GCA_025769995.1 Xyliphius kryptos
GCCTCTCATTTCTACCTGTTGTCTGTTCCATTCGCACAACAGCAAGTGAAACTGATTCACAATCAGTGTTGCTTCCTTCACCTAAGTGTTGTTTAAATGTTCCCTTTATTTTTTTTATTAGAATGACTTTTAACCCTGACCCAAGTCCTGGATATTGGTGCAAAAGGTCACACACATTGCTTTGGAGTCAAAGTGTCAAGTTGCAGAGCAAAACGACTTCCTATTATAAACCGAGCGCTGAACCTGAAAGACTGCAGTTAAAGCCAAATGTGCCATTTTGCTCCTCTAGTTATTAAAACCTTACAAATAAAATACACTGCCTAATTATTCTACTTCTCTGAAAACAAGTCAGTCAAAAAGGTTTTTTTTTTCTTCTTACAATCTTTTAACAAATAATATAAACTAGAATATAAATGCGTTCTATTACTATAGAGGGCGGCATGGTGGCATGTTCGCCTCTCAGCACTGGGGATTCCTGATCTGGTTGGAGCTCCACGTTCTCCCCGTGGTTTTCCGACAGGTTCTCCGGTTTCCTCCCACAGGCCAAAAACATGTATTCAAGGTAAATAGAATGCTCTAAAATGCCCCATATAGTTTGTGTGTGTGCCCAGCGCTAGATTGGTGCCCTGTCCTGGGTGTATCTGCCCAGCGCCCGAGACGTTCTCCCCTGGATGGGCATGGAGAACCCCATTTAGAGGATTAAGTGGAAGATAACAAATAAATGAATGAATGTATTACTATAAAAAAGAACCCTTTAATTTTTCTTTTTAAAAAAAAGTTATTTAAAGAATATTTTTTGCTCATGCAATTGAGGAGTAAAACATTTTAATGATTTAAACGCTCTTCAACAAACTTATAAAAAATGTAAATGAATAAAGTTTGAGGACAGACTGCATTTAACAATTATATCATTTGGTTTAACATTAAACGTGGATCACAGCTTTTTAAATGTTTTAATTAGAAATAATATGAAGGGGTTAATAAAGAATTGTTCATTCCTAAAAAAAAAAAAAAAAAATCATCATAAGGTTAGTATGGAGTCAACATTCAGAGGTATTTTTTACAAGGGGAAAAATGCTTATTTATTCTCTATAAAATATGTGCCATTTTATATTTTAATAAAAATAAATATTTTATAGCTAATGGATGACTACAGTGAAGGGTATGTGGGGCTGTATGTCCTCTTAAGACCCCGAGAACCTTGTTATTGTACAGTGGTTTGCAAAAGTTTGATAATTTTCATGATTTTCAAGGCGAAGGATGGTGAGAACAGTCATGGTCAACCCACAGACCAGCTCCTAAGACCTGCACCGTCATCTTGCTGCAGATGGGGTCACTGTGCATCGTTCAACTATTCAGCAGTCTTTGCACAAGGAGAGGCTGTATGGGAGAGCAATGCAGAAGAAGCCTTTTCTGCACACACGCCACAAAAAGTCGCCTGAGGTAAGCTAAAGCACATTTGGACAAGCTAGCTTCATTTTGGAAAAGGTGCTGTGGACTGATTAAACTAAGGGTGAGAACAGTCATGGCATTATAAAAAAAAAAAACTGTTCACAACCACTTGCGATCCATTTACATGTACTTATTTTGCAGACACTTTTATCCAAAGCGACTTACAAGTAACCCAACTTGGTTGGGATCAGAACACAGGGTGACGCAGCACCCTGGAGCAATGAGGGTTAAAAGTCTTGCTCAAGGACCCACATTGGTAACTTCTGTGGACCTGGGATTTGAACCCACAACTTTCTGATTGATAGTCCAACGCCCAAACCACTGAGCTACCACTCCTGATCCACAGTAATATTTGCAGAGGAACAAGTCTAACATTCTGGCCATCTCAGTCCTCAGACCTAAATATTATTGAAAATCTGTGGTGATATAAAGTTATAGAAAGTATTTGGAGGCTGTTATTTCTGCAAAAGGAGGAGCTATTAAATACTGATGTAATTTTTCTGTTGGGGTTCCCAAATTTATGCCCAATTTTGTTTGAATAATTATTGCACTCTTTCTGTAAATCCTATATGATATACGAATCTAAAATTGCTCATCCGAACAGCCATTGTTTTATAAAGAAAAATTATCAGGGGTGCCCAAACTTTGCAAACCACTATACAATAACAAGGTTCTCAGGGCTTTAAGAGGACAAACAGCCCTCCACTATACTCATCTATTAGCATTGGGTTCTTTTTGAAACATCTAATCGTCTTTACTGTAAACCAAATATTTTTGCAAGAAAGTTAAACTTTCATGGCCTCTGACCATGGAACACAAGCTCTAGTGAAAGTCTAAAAAGCTTTAGGTGCTAAAGTTTGTGGTTAGATAACAAAAAAAAAAATTCGCAAGCCTCCCAAATAATGTTGACTTTCTGACCCTGTTTTTACGATTTCCTTAAAGGTGGATATGAGCATTTTCATGCAAACTGTCAATTTTCCTCAAAGCAATTGTATCACCTCTAAAGGTCAACACAGCTTTTACATTTCAAAGTTGAAGTTCTAGGGCAATTCGACCTGTTTCCTGATATACACCCCAGAGAAACAGGAAGTCATGGGTTACTGTGCAAAAAACATTACCTTTTTAATTTAAAAACTACATTTCATGATTCTATTTTATTTTTATAAAGACAATAAATGAACCGATGGGGATTTTATCGAAAATAAATGTATTTTTTTCTCTGAATAATTAACTAAAAGTTGGAGTTTTCTGATCTTATCAGCATACTGAGAATTACAGCACATTACAGTCTGCTCACCTTCATACTTAGACTTAAAAAGGCCCAAATCAACAGTTAATGCATGAAGTCATGGCTTGTGTTGCAAGACAGCAGGCTGTCTAGAGGTATTTTTTTAGGGGGAAAGGGTGATGAACAAAATTTGAAGGATTACTGTGGTAAACAAGCCGAACACAGTTGTTCAGGTAAAGCCAGTATTTAATTAATACCATTTTTAGTAAACATTTTGTCCACAGGTGGGTTCACTGTGACTGATCATATTTGTGGAGGATGTGTGATATGCTGCAACAGGTGCTGGAATATATAAAAATATAAAATTCATACAAAAATTTGAAACTAAAAATCAGAAAGAATAATAATCATTTTTATAAATTATGGAAAAACAGAGATCAACAAACGTACATTGAACTCTTAACTACAGTCCACAGCAAGGCTCAGTTAATACCCTGAATACTAGTTTATCGAGGAATTACAAGACGTTCTTTTGCATTTCAAACTACTAAATACAGATGACTGGCAAAAGTAAAAACAATGTTTCATAAATAACCTGTAAGGAATTTTACAAATCATTTGTAGGATCATTAGAATTAAATGGGTAACAAAGGACCAAACCATGTGACTGCAGCGCCAGAAACTAGTTGCCCAAATGTCACAAACCATAATGTAAATGGAACCAAAATGAATTTTCAAAGAGCTGAGCATTTTAGATGAAGAACCAAGGAGAGGAATTCAAGTTTCATTTAATAAAAAAGTAAACATCTATATTTTGATTTACACCAACTGTGACCTTGGAATCAAGATCATACAACCACAATACAGTTTTGCCCCCTAATGGACATTTAATGCAAAGCAGAAAGTCTTTCAGCCAGAATGCATAATACCTGACAAAAGTGATAGAACAGGAAATCATCGCTTGACACTCATCACTGGCTTAAAATGTTAAAATACCATCGAATATGAAAATATCCTAACTATAAAATTCTCATAAGACACATACACACAATCTTGTACCAGCCTCACTGTGACTTTTGCTTTTCTTTTTTCAAGGAAGAGACTTGTAGAAGTGTCAGTCATTACAAATCAGAAATAAGAAAAATACAGAACACTTCTTTATAAGGGTGAGTGACTAATGTTGTAAGTATGGAACCTTTATGAAATTAAACATACAGCACTATAAAATAAAACTGTGTATTTTTTTAAAGCAACAATGGTCTTTTGGTAAACTGTGTTTTAGTACTGAATTGAAATCCATGTAATGAATAATTCTTTAATTTCTGCACCTCAGTTACGTTTCTAAAAAAGATACTTCCGACACGTATCCACCCCACATTTGCACTCCACACGCATGCGTTTCTTTGGTGAACCAGGCACTGCCGTCAAACCAAAATTTGAGTCCATCTTTGTGCTCTCTGCATCCACTGGATCAACTTCAAAGAAACAAAACACACAGATTTATTAACTAGCTTTGTATCTTTGAATTTCATTTTGGGTTCACGGTCATTCAGTTTCAACCTTTTGCATTTTATCTTTATTCATTTTAAAAACCTAACAGAATTTCGATACATAAGATTGTTAAGTGTTGCAGTTTGTTGATTGGTCATGTTCAGAGTACCATAAGTGGTTCGGGACAAAAAGTCAAGGGTGGAATGTGGGGAAAATATATTTTCTCACTCACAAACAGTCTTTATATAACCTTTCACCTGCACGATCACTAGGTACCCCGCACCGCCAGGCACCATTTTAAGGGTCGGTATGCCCTGTTTCGGAGACATGTCCTGTTTCAAGGAAATGTTTTCGAAATGGAACACTGATGGATCGCAGGGAAACCAGCGCCCCACTCGCATGCGACCCTTGAACTGCGGCTGCAAGCTCTGCAAGGTCCTGCCGTGTAAGGTGAGGGTTTTGCTATGTAGTTCGGTTTGATGTTTGATTAAGTTTCTGAATACTCTGTGTGTGGGGAATAAAGACACATTATTCTAGCACCAGTGGTGTTGTGTATTCATTGTCCCTGAGCCGATTTCACTCGAACCTGATCAGAAGTTTGACCTGCAAATTATTGCAGAAAACAAGAGTGAACTAAGAAAAATAATGTTTAAAGACTTACTATGCATTTTGTAGTCAAAAGTAAGTTCCTCTCCTGCCTTGATGGTACGAGTAGCAAAGAAAGCTATCCTAGGTAATCTCTCATCCAGGTTCTCAATGAAGACATTATACACCTGCAGGTTCGGATCACACTGCATAAAAGGGGGGAAAAAAACAATTTAAAAAGAGATTCATCAAAAGGGTTTTGGAATGCATTTACAGTAGTCCATGTTAAATAAGAACTACCCCCCCCCCCCTTTAGAAAGGTATGGTTGAGATTAATTTACTGTAATGCATGTGAAATAAGAAAGTTTTAAATCGAAAGCAGAGCTGAATAAATTGCAAGGATAGCCAATTGGGGGATTCTGTTGAAAAATGTCATCACATTGTATTAATATCTTTATGTATAAAGTTCAGAAATACACCTACACTGTGGTTGACAAAGTGAGATATGTTTCCATAATGAGCTGCATCCACTGTATATTCATCATCCACGTAATCCAGGTCAAACAGGTAGGTGGCACCTTCTTTATCATAGACATGACCTCGTCTCTCAGCTTCCTCTGTAGTGATGATCTGAGTCACAAAATAAAACAGTCAGAGTTTCTGCAAGAAAATGTGTGTTACAATAATCTTAATCAGATAAAGTAAGGATTAATGAGCCATTAATGCCTTCCTACAATGATCATTATGACCTCACACAATCAGCTGCAAAAAAAAAATCTGGTAAACCTAAATAGGAATAAACCAGCGAACTGGATAACTGGAAAATTTCGTCTCGGCTAGTTGTAATCCTATCTGTGGCCTGTTCCACGAAGCCAATTCGGACGGTTATATAGTCCACAAAGATACGCAATTATAAACTCTATACTACAAAAAACAAAAAATAAATAAAATTGTACCTGCGTAGTGACAATTAACAGTGTCATAAAACTGCAATTTGTATTAATTTGAGTACACTTAAATACTCAAATTAATACAAATTGCATTCTACAGCAAATAGTTCATTAATGTATTTGCACTTAAAAAAAATTTTTTTTTTCACCATTACTATATTTAAGTGTTATAAAAAATGGTCACACCAACAAGCCACCTTTACGAAAGTTTGTTTAATAACCCCGTTTCTTGTATTTATTGAAATGACTAACCTTATTAGATATTTAAACAAACCTTTAAAAAGCATGCTCAAAATGCATTGAAAGTGATAAAATATAGTTTTTTAAAAGCCGTTTCAACTAAGCATTATTTATATGTACACCCACAATACACATATACACATTGAACTGTATCTGGACTGTATACAAAATCAGACGAGATGTCCAAGCAGGGTTTTTTTTGTCACTGGGAAAACACTGATCAACATCTTTAAAAAAAATTTTGGCTTAGAATTAACTGACCACAAAACATAACCAACTGACTGACACTTGAAATAAATCTTCCGCTGCCCAAAAACCTAAATGTACTACATTAATTACACACAAAAAAAATTATGTTCTTTAACTTACCTCTCCGACATACTCCATGACAAAGGTGTTTTTGCGGATGCGTTCCATGGTCCGTACTCCCCACCCTCTGCCATTGTCTGTCCTGAAGATGCACAGCGAATTTTGAATGCCCTTCTGCACCACTCTGTTGGAGCACTCAGGTCCACATCTACAGCGTCGGTTGCACTCGTAGATGGGCATCCCGGGCCGAATGCGCACTTGTCCCAAATCATTGTAGGCAAACTTGTGCTGCGAGGCTCCGGCACAACATCCCGCCACAGGGCTGTTCAGACAGTCTGTACACTCGCAACCGACAGCCACCTCATTAAGACAGATGCCGTCGCCTACTTTATAGTCAGTAATGTAGGTGAAATTCTTCGGCGGACCCTCCAGGTCTACAAGGTTTTCTATGAAGATGCGCCCCTGGTCCTTACCCAGACTATTTAAGTGATTCTGCCATATTTTCAGGCACTGTCTGAGCTTTGCTCGTTGCACGAGGTATGAGGCCATGGAAGCATCCAGTTTCTTTGGGATGCTGCGTTTCTTTAATCTCAGCAATTCTCGCAACATGTCCTGCCAGAACTGGTCAAGCAGATCTGTGCACTTCAGGTTCCCACGAGGCTCCCACGAGTTCATCGACTCTGGATAGCCCTTCCATTTTACCAGGAAGTATTCCTGTGTAGAAGAAAGATCCAAACAGAACGATGTGTATAAAGACAATTAAAAAACATATTAGAAAATTTTGTTCTAATAAAAGTAGTTCAATCAAGATGGGATATTGTTGTTCATATAAAACAAGTAACTGTGAAAAACACCCTTAGTGACAATATGAGGAGGGGCAGGTCACTATCATCTGATGACACAGTGGCATGTTGATTCCTAAATTCACCTCGTGGTACTTTTTGACTTGCAAGTGGCTTTAAAGAGAATTGTGTGCAAAATACTGAATAAAAATAGAAAAAGCAGCATAAAAACTATTCATAACACTGCTGTGCCATCCAACTTTAATTTGGCTGTAGGTAAAGAAATGCTGCTGCTGAACACAGTACTGACATCTAAAAATCAAAAACAGCAAAGTAACAAAGCCTCTCAGACAATTTATGATTATGCAAGTTTAGAATTCACTGAGTAAACAGCAGATAAACATCCTGGAAAGGTCACTAATCCAACACACACACACATTCATGCACACTAGGAGAATCTGTAGTAAGTTACATGTCTAAACTTGAGTTCACACCCACAGAGATACAAGAAAAACTTGCATACTCTGCCTAAAACTACGCCTTGTGATTTATTATTATACGGTGAGAGTGCTGCTGTCTGCACCACTGTGCTGCCCCCACAAACCACATTGTTCACCCAAAGCATTTTTCCCCAGCTGGGCTTCAGTGCATTATTTCAGTGTCTGTAGTCTTACCCGCGTGTCTTGCTTTTCTCCAACTTTGATCACTACTCTTTTGTAGTTACAAAGATATTCCACTTCATAATCAAAAAGGTTGGACTTATTAACCCCCAACGCACTGCAGATGATCCCGTCTTCTCTGCAAAGCACCTCCAACTGCGTTTCCGTAGCAAGACATGCTACTTTACACTCTTTAGAGAGAAAGAGAGAGAGATCATTTCAGGTTTGTGATGACAAAATTATCTACAGAAAAGCATTACTGCTACAGATAGTAGTAACTGGTATAACTAAGAGTTGTAAATCAGATTGTATAATGTGAAACAGAATATGTATTATCACAAAAACAACATGAGCAGTGACAACTTTTGATCATATACTATAAAGTCCCTTCAGATTATTTAAAATAAAAATCGATACTAACAGTTATATCAATGTGCTTCACCATGGGCATGGGGTTTACCCATAAACAAGCTGTTTACACTGAGCTTTAACACCCCCGTAGAATTGTGGGTAAATATGTGACAATTTTTTGTATCACAAACTGCTCGGTACGGGCCACACGGTTCAATACGAACTTTTGAACACGAAATACAACAGCACGGAACATACAGGACAAAAAGCTTTAAATTGCCGTGCAGTCTAGCCCAATTTAAAGATGGAATTTGGACACTGAGTGCAAACAATCAAGGATTTTTTGGTCCCTGTGAGCAGCACAGATACATAGACAGATTGTGCGGCAGTTGTTGGGTATGTTTTTGGAAACATTAGGAACGTGCTAATGCATATTCGGCAGAATCCACCACATCGATGACCAGCGCTCATAAAAAACCTTCAACGCAATGATTAATGGATGCTATATTTTACACTAATTTGTCTAATCTTATGATTTTATTTTTTGCATGAGTTAAGATGTGCGTGCACTTATTTCTCCGCTCCCTAGATGAGAAATCAGACAGGAACCAATCCATTATTGAAGCAATGAGCATGTTCAGTAATCCCACACATTTGGCATTGGTTACATTCTAGAGACCTTGCAATGTAGCAGAGTTTCAATGATTGTATCATTTAAAAATTTAAGGCTTCATAAAGCATTCCTGCCTTGGTATAAAAAGTGTGTTATTAAACTTTCTAAATTTCAAACCTAAAGAAATTTAGCAACATGTATAGCCCAAACTGCTTTAATATATTAGAAACTCTGATACAAAATTAGATATATTAAACAAAAAAATTAATAGTTCTATATGCTAGGTTCACTGAAGTTACCATTGCGGGTCTTTGAGCAAGGCCCTTACCCTCATTGCTTCAGGGATTCTGTATAAAACACTGTGTTCTGACACCAACGATTTAGGTGGATACTTTTAAGTCCCCTTTATCCTAAAACCACCAACTGAATACAAATAAGTATTCAACCGAATAAGATGAGAGTGAATTTTGTGTAGTTACACCCCTACTTTACTTAAACCTGTTACTTTAACCGTGCAACATTGTGTCAAATGCTCTCTACTTGTTACTTAAAAAACATGTGTGACACTCAAAAGTTTGAACACACCTTCTTGTCCATATGATAAGTTCTACTTACCACAGAAAGATCGAAATTTTAACAATGCAGAATCGAATGCAAACACGGTAAAATAAATAAGAAATAATAAAACAAACAATAAAAAGCAGTGTACAATAAATAATAAACTTAGAAAAATATATACAGTATAGATAAAATATACATACTGAGCATATAAGAATAATTGTGCAAATGAATAAAGTGGACGTATGAATCAATAAAATGTAAAACTAAGTGGCAGTGCAGACTGAACAGATTAGTTGTAAGACACGACAGTATACGGTCCTGTGATATCCATTGCTGTATGTGCATCAGTAAACACTAATGTCCTGGGACAGTGATGAGGTGTGGTCACTGTTGTGAAAAACAATCTCCTGTACCGTTCATTACTACAGTGGAGCTGAATCATTCTGTAACTGAAAGAGCTCTGCTGTCTGACCAGCAAGTCGCAGAGAGAGTGTGATGTGTTGTCCATAATGGCAGTGAGTTTATTTAATGATCTTTTTCAGGATGTTGAGCTTCTTTCCATCTCCCACTCTGATGCTGCTTCTCCAGCAAAAATAGCACCGGTAACAACAGACTGATACAAGATCGGTTTTCACAATCAGGCCTTTCCAGCCCAAGTGAACTCCCGTCACAGCCCTACTCATCTCTCTCCATTGGCATTTTTACATTAAGCATTTTTATGAAACATCAGAACAATAAATAATGGATAATGATCATATTTGAGTATAATAGAGTGTAGCAATTTTTTCCTATAACTACTGAATTGTGTTTCTCCCTCATTTGTTAGTCACATTGGATAAAAGTATCTGCTAAATGACTAACTGTAGATCAGCAACATCTTGCTGCACATGATAAAGAATATAAGTTTTGGATGGACTTTGTAGTTCTACAATTACAGACTATAATCAATCTGTTTGTGGACTACAGTATAAAGACCATTTAAAAAAAAATAATAATAATATCATGGAAAAGTTGATTAAATCGTTCAATTAAAAAAATTTCCCAAGGTCCAGCAATTTAAACGATTTCAAGTATATATTGGTTTATTTTTATATAATTAGGCCATCCAGCTAATAAAACCAATATAAACAGGATTTCTAAGAATTAGAATGGTGTGGAGGACTCAGCCCACATTTTGCAGGGCATGAATGTTTTAAACTGAATGTGACTAAACAGTAGAGGCAAGTAACCCAAACTGCTTGAGGTCCACTGTGAAATCTACACAGCCAGTCATGATTTGGGGTGCAATGTCAGGTGCATGTGTTGGTAAACCCTGCTTTCGTTAATCCAAGGTCACTACAACAGTCTAACGGAATGTTTTGGAGGACTTCATGATTGCTTCTGCTGAGGATCTGTATAGAGATGCAGCTTTCATCTTCTAGAAGGTCCTGGCCTCTGCCTACGCCGCCAGAAGCACCAAAACCTGGTTTGATGCCTATGCCATTACAGTGCCTGGGAGCTATGCTTGTTGTCAGCTCTCTTTTGTTGTGCTGGTGCCCCTCATTCTCCTTTTGAGGATACCCCAGAGATTCACAATTGGGTTAAGGTCCGGTGAGTTGGCTGGCGAGACAAGCACTGTGATGGCATGGGCATCAAAACAAGTTTTGGTGTTTCTGGCAGCATGGACAGGGGTCAGGTCATGCTGGAACATTTTGTTTGAATCTCCATACAGATCCTCAGCAGAAGGAATCATGAATTCCTCCAAAACATTCCGATAGTCTGTTGTGGTGACCTTGGATTTAAGAAAGCAGAGTTTAGGTCATGAAATCCAGCATTATAAGAGAGTCCAGAAAACATAAGCCCTGTTAATCCCTTTTCTTTAGTAAAAGACAGCGTTTAAACAGGTCAGAGGTTACTTCAGAAAACCTTAAAGCATAATACAAGAGTAAGGAAACACTGCTGTAACGTAAATACATAAATTAAACAAAATAAACTGTGTTAGTTTCCTTATATTAAATGAAAGACTATATGCTGCCACAATTGGACAACGCAAATATTTTACACATTTTGTTTAACATTATAAAATAAAAATATAATTAGACGTCCCTTTTAAACAATAAAAACCTACTAACTTACATGTAGCACCGAGGGGCTAACACGCTAACAAACGTGCTACCGAACTGACTTTCAAACCTTACACAATAATTAATTCATCGCGCCACAGAAAAATAAATGTGTTTCTTTTAGACGCAGGTAAAAACTAAAGTTTAGAGCAGAATTTGAATGTATTAATCATTTCAGTCTGCAGCTCCTCAAAAAGTTAAAAGTCCATGTGAACCCTTACACCGTCGAAAATAAACCCATATCGTAACAAGTCGATTATTCGGAGTCTTACACTTTTATATTCGACCTCTCGAACACTGTTTGTAAACGAGAGTTTCCAAAAGTTTAAACAATATTAACCCTTACCTTTTAAATCTCTCGCCATTTTCGAGCGACCGCCAAAACTGCGAAATTGAATTTACTCCCGCAGATTGGCTCAGACGCTGCTTGACTGAAGGTGAAAACACCCAATAGAATTAGGTTTTCTGGATACCGCCTATTCCACCTCAAAAAACTTGATAAAAGTCCTCGGCCATACTCTGGTTTGCCATAGCTTCATGCTTTATTAATATAGATTTTTTTTTATTAACTTATTTTGATTTATATAAAAATATCAGATCCTAAATTATCCATGTCGCGAGATTTTAAAAAGTTTGTATATTCATAATATAGCAAGCTAATCCGTTAATATATTTAGTATAAACATCGTTTATTAAAATGTCTTTGTAAAAATACATTGTTAAATTTAAATAATAATAATAATAATAATAATAATGAACAAAGCGATATATAAATATACCTAAATGTTCTTATGTTTAAAGCTCCTATTTCCTAGTGTCTTTTAATATGTAATTCTTACGTGTATTGTTTTGGTCTGTGAGCTTTTTTGCAAATGTAAGTGCTTAGATTTCATTTTGTACTTTCTGTTGGAAACGACAACAAAATATCAACATATATTTTAATATCGATTAAATGTGTCGGTAAACTATAGTTACTTTGCTGCCAGCCTTGTTGTAATTTTGTGTTAGTTAAATTTAGGATGCATAGATCAGCTTTCAGAAAATGTTAAACATTTATTGAAATAAAATAATTATAAAAAAGTGTCTAATAGGAAGATTCATTCTCTTCCCTTAAAAAATTCACACCCGGAAAGGAAACTTAAAATATAACTCCGTATGACATTGTTTAAGAGTGTAATACGGAAACCAGCCCAAATCAAAGCCTAGGATTGTGTTTCCAATTACGTTATAGATTATACATTTAGGGCACTCGGTAGTACACGCTGTGTACGATGCGATTTGATACGCGGCGTAATTGGATAGAAATGTTTGCTACATAACACTTTTTGTGTGTATATATATATATACTGCTCAAAAAATAAGGGGAACACTAAAAAAAACACATCCTAGATCTCAATAAATAAAATATTTCAGTTGAAATTCTTTATTTAGTAGTTCGTGAAATGCATTGAAAACAAAAATAACATAAAAATGATCAAAATGTAAATCAAAATGATTGTCCCATGGATTTGGAATCATACTCAAAATTAAATTGGAAAATCAAATAAGAGGCTGATCTAACTTCAGTGGAAATTCCTCAAGATAAGTTCAAATGCTCAGTAGTGTGTGTGTCCTCCACGTGCCTGTAAGACCCATACAACGCCTGGGCATGCTCCTGATGAGGTGGCAGCTTCCTCCATGTCTCCTGGTGTACTGCCCTGTCTCCTGGTATCTACTCCATGCCCTGGACAGACGCAGCAAACCTTCTTGCCACAGCTCGCATTGATGTGCCATCCTAAATAAGCTGCACAAAAGTGACCAAAACATCAGCCAGAAAGAATGAGACCAGAGAAAAAGTGTGTGGTCAGCACCTGCAGAAGCACTCCTTTATAGGAATTGTCTTGATAGGTGCCTCTCATTTCTATCTGTTATCTGTTCCATTTGCACAACAGCAAGTGAAATTGATCCACAATCAGTGTTGAGCACTAACTGGACATGTTGATTTCCCAGAAGTGTGCTTGACTGGAGCTACATTGTGTTGTTTAAGTGTTTTCTTTACTTATATAAATATAAGTAAAAGAGAATCTATTTTCTATATTTAAAGAGAGCTGACTGCAGGGGTTAAGAAGGCGAAAGCCTTCAGAAAATCCAGGGACACTTCT
>JAOUQT010330520.1:0-13463 GCA_025769995.1 Xyliphius kryptos
GGGTTCCCATTTCTATCCAGGGAAGAACGGAGAACACCCATGTGGACACAGGTAGAACATGGACACTCCATCCAGTCGGAATTCGAACTGTGAATCCCCAGCACTTAGATGCGACCGTGCTAACCACCAAGCAATCGTGCTGCCCTCTAAAAAACCAGCACTGGAAAATCCTCAGGAAGTCCACCTCGGTCATCCCTGACGTATGATGGCGCCGTTATTTACTGTATTCCACTCGTGACATCACATGCCAACTTTTTGATATTTCCCGAGCGACCCCATTTCCATCAATTTACTTGATTTTTTTTTTATTTTTTTTTTTTATTAAACTAAATGTTTTAAAATTATTCACGTTTACATTTCAGAAGCTTAAATAATGCAACATTTTTAAGGTGCTCCATTAGGGTGTGCTTAGTTACAGGTTTCTGAATGAATCAGGCTTTTGTTTCTATTGAACGTTTTGTAATTCTCTCAGCCAGAAGTCAAATTAAAAAATGGTATACACACTACCCGGTGACGACAAAGGGTCTCCCCCTGGATGTAACTCTGATCTGGTGTCGCTGCATTTGCTTAGGTTTTGGATTTATATATACAGAACCACCAGGTTTCTCCATCAATCGATATATGTTGGTTTTGTTGTCTGTATTTAATAGTGAACAGACTCAGCTGCACAGTTCGCATTAGACTGATTATAGCTGATCTGATTGCCATTTTTTTGTTTTTTATTTGTATTTTTTCATTTATTTATAATTTTTTTATTTTTGGAGTAACTGTTGTATTTACAGTGCGCTTATCAGAACTGCTATAGTCTGGTAAATATTGTGTGAATACAGGGTGGGCCATAAGTATGAATATATCCTGATAAAATGGAAGTGGTTGCTAAAATGCACCTTACCGTTTGTGGCAAATTAAGTACATGGGAGATGGAAAGCATTTGATGCTTTACTTTTTTTTTACTGGGAAGAGGGTCATGTAAAACATTAACAACACATGGAGAACTGCTAAAGGAAAAACAATGGTGTGCTTATTTTTATTGTAGCTTTATTTTTTATCGAGTTATTGGCATGTTTGTGACAGGAAGCAACGCAGTAACCCACTAAAGGATCTGCTCAATGTGCTGCCCATTGTGTTAAATTGTCGACGCGATTCTCTTCTCCAAGACTGGACACACCAAGAGCAATGCCATAGAAGAAATGCTACCACAGGCCTCCTGTATTCGTTCTTTCAGGTGCCCTTTAGTGGATTACTGTCGTTGCTACATGTCAATAACTCGATAATGAATAAAGCTACGTTAAAACACGAATAAAGCTACACTGTGCAATTCTCTGTTTGATGTCACATGATCCTCCTTCCATTGGAAAAAAGTAAATTTTAATCCAAAATGGGTGTCACCCGACCTCAAATGTTTTTCCCCTCCCATGTACTAATATGCCACAAATGGTAATTTGATAGCAAGCACTTCCATTTTATCAGGGTGTATCCATAATTATGGCCCACCCTGTAGAATACTGATTCTGTATCACAATAAAAGGTAATGGATTTTCTTGTGGATTTATTTGAAACTTGATAGATTTAATGTAAAAAAAAATTGAGTATTGAATTGTATTATGGGAAATTTCGAGTATTGAAAATAATCAAACAAAAATCATCATGAAGGCTCCGATTTACACTACTATTATGCTGTAATGAACGTACAACCTGCAGGCTGGTTAAAACTGCACACAAACTGCAGCGTTGCTCAGTTAATTTAACACTTAGCTGAGCCTTGAAGAACCAGTCGTCTTAACCATTTGGTGCTTCTGTCCCTCAGGAAGGACAGAGTGACCGTGGCCGAACGTGAGGCTGAAGAACAGAGACAGAAAGAACTGGAGGTGGAAGCCAAAAAACAAGCCGAGGAGAGGCGTCGCTACACCCTAAAGATCGTCGAAGAGGAGGCCAAGAAGGAGTTTGAGGAAAACAAGCGCACCCTTGCAGCTCTGGAGGCACTGGACACCGATGGGGAGAACGAGGAAGAGGAGTATGAGGCGTGGAAGGTCAGAGAGCTGAAGCGAATCAAGAGGGACAGAGAAGCAAGAGAAGCGTGAGTCGTGGTTCTAGATGTTTAAAAATTGAAATTTGAGTTCATTGAGTTCATCGCTTGAACCCCCTCCCCCCCCTCGTGTGACCTTTAGAATGGAGAAAGAAAAGGCTGAGATTGAGAGGCTGCGCAATCTCACCGAGGAAGAGCGCAGAGCCGAAATCCGCATCAACGGAAAAGTCATCACCAACAGCGCCACCAAGGGCAAATACAAGTTTCTGCAGAAGTACTACCACAGAGGAGCCTTCTTCCTGGTGAGTGATGCATCAGGGTGAAATCAGATGCACTCTAAGAGCACGACCATTGAAACCTTCTCTGACTTTGTTTCAGGATGAGGAGCAGGATGTGTTCAAGAGGGACTTTAGTGCACCCACGCTGGAGGATCACTTCAACAAAACCATTCTACCTAAAGTCATGCAGGTGGGTTTAACTGCAGCCCTGTTGCTCTCGCTGGTGGTTAAATGCCGTGCTGGGGAGAACCTAATAATAACTAAATGTCTGAAGGCAGTTTACAGTGAGGGAAAATAAGTATTTGAACAACCTGAAGTTGTTCCACTTAGAAATCATTAAGGGGTCTGATTTATTTTTTTTTTGTCCACCGTGAGAGAAATAATCTAAAAAAAAAAAAATGCTGAAATTGCAATGTATGATTTTGTTTTTTAAATTATTTTTACTGCTGCTAATAAGTATTTCAAAACATTCGGCAAATCAGCAAAAATTCTGGCCTCAAAGACCTGTTAGTCCGCCTCTAAAATGTCCACCTCCACTCCACTTATTGTTATAAATTAGAGGCACCTGCTTGAGGTCATTAGCTGCGTAAAAACACCTGTCCACCCCACACATTAAGACACTAACTAGTAACGTGGCTAAGACCAAAGAGCTGTCCAAAGACACCAAAGACAAAATTGACGACCTCCACAAGGCTGGAAAGGGCTATGGGGCAAAATTGCCAAGCAGCTTAGTGAAAAAAGATCAACTGGTGGAGCAATTATTCGAAAATGGAAGGAGCTAAACATGACTGCCAATCTCCTTCGTGGCGTATCAATGATTCTAAGAAAGGTGAGGAATCTGCCCAGAACTACACGGGAGGATTTGGTCAACGACCTAAAAAGAGCTGGCTCCACTGTTTCCAAGGTTACTGTGGGTAATACACTTTATAGTTTATAGGTAAGACGTTATAGTTTAAAGTCATGCATGGCACCGAAGGTTCCCCTGAAAAAGCAGACGTCCAGGCCTGTCTTAAGTTTCCTAATAACCCTTTGGATGATCCAGCGGAGTCATGGGAGAAATTTCTGTGGTCAGATGAAACCAATATAGAACTTTTTGACCTTAATTTCACTCACCGTGGAACAACTTCCTTCCCCCAGTTAGAGCATTGAAGATGGGTCATGGCTTGGTCTTCCAACATGACAATGACCCAAAGCACACAGCCAGGATAACCATGGAGTGGAACTGTAAGAAGCATATAAAGGTTTTGGAGTGGCTTAGCCAGCCTCCAGACCCAAATCCTACAGAAAATCTTTGGAGGGAGCTCAATGCTTTTCACAGGGGTTTAAATATTAATTTGCAGTAGTAACACAAATAAATTATTTAAAAAATCTTACATTGTGATTTCCGATTTTATTGGTCACTCACAGTGGACATGCACCCATGATGAAAATTTCAAACCCCTTGCACCCTTGCACAGGGTGCCTTGCAAAAGTATTCGGCCCCCTTGAACTTTAGACCCTGTTGCCACGTCAGGCTTCAAATATAAAAATATGAAACTGTATTTTTTTTGTGAAGAATCAACAAGTGGGACACAATCGTGAAGTGAAACAAAATTTATTGGATATTTTAAACTTTTTTTGGAAAAAAAAACTGAAAAGTGCAATATTATTTGGCCCCCTTGCATTAATTCTTTGTAGCGCCACCTTTTGCTGCGATAAGACCTGCAAGTCGCTTGGGGTGTGTCTCTCAGTTTTGCCCATAGAGAGATTGAAATTTTTGCCCATTCTTCTGTGCAAAAGGCTCAGTGAGGTTGGATAGAACAGCTGTTTTCAGCTCTTTCCACAGATTCTCGATTGGGTTCAGGTCTGGACTTTGACTTGGGCCAGTCTAACACCTGAATATGTTTATTTGTGAGCCATTCCATGTAGATTTTGCTTTATTTTTTGGATCATTTTCTTGTTGGAAGATAAATCTCCGTCCAGTCTCAGGTCTTTTGGCCCAAACCATGATGCTGCAACCACTATGTTTGACAGTGGGGATGGTGCGTTCAGGGTGATGAGCTGTGTTGCTTTTATGCCAACGTTTTGCATTTAGGTAAAAAAAAAAGTTCAATTTTGGTTTCATTTGACCAGAACACCTTCTTCCACATGTATGGTGTGTCTCCCAGGTGGCTTGTGGCAAACTTTAAACAAGACATTTTAGGGATATCTTTGAGAAATGGCATTCTTCTTGCCTCTCTTTCATGAAGGCCAGATTTGTGCAGTGTACGACTGATTGTTGTCCTATGGAAGGAGTCTCCCATCTCAGCTATAGGTCTCTGCATTTTATCCAGATTGGTCATGAGCCTTTTGGCTGCATCTCCAATCAGTCTTCTTCTCGATTGAGCTGAAAGTTAAGAGCGACGGCCGGGTCTTGGTAGATTTGCAGTGGTCTGAAACAGAACTCACAGAGAGGTGTAACTATACTCCCTGTCGCATTGTGCCTAATAACGCCTCTTTCCGGTGATTTATTCACAAAGATGCCATGCCCGCTCGTACCTTATTATTTAATAATTTAGATCATTCATATATTCTACTTAATTCTCTTTGAGGGCCGCGGGGGGTTCTTCAGGCCCATCCAGGAGAGAACATCTCGGGCGCTGGGCAAATACACCCAGGACAGGGTCCCAATCTATCGCTGGGGACACACGTACTCGCAGACTATATGGGGCAATTTAAAACAGTCAATTTCCCTTAAACTTATGTTTTTTGACTGAGGGAGGAAATAAACTCCACCCAGATTGGGATTCAAACCAGGAATCCCCAGCGCTAAGAGGCGAACATGCTAACCACTAAGGCACCCAATGTACATCATATTTTGAATTAACCAAGTCCAACGTGTACAAAAAAAAGTCATTAAATAAATATTATTGAATCAATTCTGAATTGGTTTAGCATGGTGTTTCATTGTGTTACAATGCATGTGCATTGTAGTTGGCATTAGAAGAGCACGATTAATGTCTATATTTAAAAGTCAGCGATACAGGATTAGATATTTGACAAAATCTGTGAAGCCACGATATAACAAGGGACAACTGTATTTTGATGTTCTATCGGGTTAAGGTCAGGAGTCAAATTCATCCACGTTGTTATGGACCTTGCTTTGTGCAGTGGTGCACAGTCATGTTGGAAGTGGAAGGGGCCACCTCCAAACTGTTCCCACAATGTTGGGAGCATGGAATTGTACAAAAATGTCTTGGTATGCTGAAGCATTCAGAGTTCCATTCACTGGAACCAAGGGGCCAAGCCCAGCTTCTGAGAAAAAACCCCACACCATAATACCCCCTCCAACAAACTTTACACTTAGCACAATGTAGTCAGACAAGTAGCGTTCTCCGGGCAACCGCCAAACCCAGACTCGTTCATCATATTGCCAGATGGAGAAGCACAATTCATCACTCCAGAGAACTCGTCTCCACTGTTACACCACTGCATCTGACGCTTTGCATTGCACTTGGTGATGTATGACTTGGATGCAGGTGCTCGACCATGGAAACCCATTCCATGAAGCGCTCTGCGCACAGTTTTTGAGCTAATGTGAAGGCCACATGAAATTTCGTAGTGATTGACTGCAGAAAGTTGGCGACTTCTTGGCCTCTGCTGACCCCGCATCGTCAGTTTTTGTGGCCTACCACTTGGTGGCTGATTTGCTGTCGTTCCCAAACACTTCCATTTTCTTACAATACAGCTGACTGTGGAATATTTAGGAGCAAGGAAATTTCATGACTGGCTTTCTTGCACTGTTTGCATCCTACAACAGTTCCACGCTGGAATTTACTGAGCTCCTTATTATGTTTGTAAAAATAGTCTGCATGATTAGCTGCTTGATTTTATAGACTTGTGGCCATGGAAGTGATTGCAATACCTGATTCTGATAGGTGAGCAAATACCTTTTGGCGGTATAATGCATGTCAAAACAACAGCTTACTCTCTCAAAATAATTATAGCAATTTAATTAATGACTATACTTTAGCGTTTGTAAGCGTATTACAAACACTCAAGGTTGTGTATTATTGTAATGAATCACCTCTTTTCCGTGACTTATTCACGATAACGTCACCCTCATACGTTTTTGCTTTATGGCATATGGGCTACAAAAGCATAAGGTCACCTAATTACGTAACTGTAAATATTTCTCTAGGATTTATTGATTCATATTAGGTACCAAATGATGTGATTTATTCAATACTGTTCTGCGATTACAGGATAGTTAAAGACTGTTCTCTTATTTTAACCTTCAGGTCAAGAACTTTGGTCGCTCAGGACGCACTAAGTATACTCACCTGGTGGATCAGGACACCACAGCGTTTGATTCGGCCTGGGCTCAGGAGACTGCGCAGAACAGCAAGTTTTTTAAACAGAAGGCAGGGGGTGTGAGAGACGTGTTTGACCGTCCATCGGCGCAGAAGAGGCAAAAGACATGAACATTGCTACTGGACCGTTTCTCATTTTATTTTTTCCAATTCTGTATGTATAGTGTTTAAGATGGCAGCAGAGAATCATCCTTTTTCATCTTAATTAAACTTTAGAGACTCTTGTATCCTGTGAATAAATGTGTTTAACAGATCGACGTATGGAATAGGCCTTGTTCTTTCAGACTGAAGAGTTATACAAAAGACCTTGACTCAAAACATGTGAAGGAAGTCTTTAGAAAAGGTAGAGACATGTGGAGAGAAGGTGCAATGAGGTCACTGAGTGGAGAGGCACTGTGAAGTGTCTATGCTGCTGATCACAAATCAGTTGGTCAGAGTGATCAAAGCCTCCACCACATTTCCCATGTGTTCTCGCAAGCTGCGCTCAGCTACGCCACGTGGAATCTCCATCTCTGCCATCTGTACAACGAGAGTAAAACTCCTTTAGTTCTTGTGGGAAAATAGTTGAGGAAGCATGTAGGATTTCACAGAGAGGGCAATATTTAATAAAGTGAAGATGCCTGAGGGGGCAACAGTTCCTTCTGACATTTTTTCACCACAAACATTATATGAAAATATACAATGTTATAAAACTATTTTCAGTGTCTCAATGACCGTTGTCAGATGGCAGTGTAACTAAATATAAGCCACTCTGGCGTGAACAAAGACAAAATGCTTTCCTATTTGGGAAGTCATAGAACATTGTACAAACTGTATGGAATGCTTTAAATTTGAAAAATTTTAGGTCAAGCAGCTCCATCACATTCATGTCGTCCAAAAAATTAAAAAATCAGCATGTGTCAGCTGCATCGCTGCTTTATCACAGGCTAATTGGGGGGAGGGGGGGGGCACTCCTGTGTCTCTGTATCCGCTTTGTCCTCCATTCTCAAAGGTGCAAATAAAATTCGGAATTCAATCAAAAATAAAAAAAAACTTAAAGAAAAGTACATTATGTGTTTGGCACGACCTTGGACATGCCTGATGTAAACAAATCAAGCTCAGCTGTATGGCATCACAATAGGTCCAAAAGTTTTGAGAACCCATAAACAGAATATGTAAGCAGAAAATTACATTGTCAATATGTTTGTACACAGTATTTTTCTGTTTGTAATTGTTTATTTTCTTCGTTGCACTTCTCCGATTCGTCGTAGTCTGGGATAAATACTGCCCACCGAGCCATGCTACACATCCAGTTACGTCAGTGAATATACACCAAATGTTTTTTTAATGCAACAATACGTAATACAGATCATACAAACTCTGATGGAGATTACACCATAATTTACATGCTAGGGGGTGCAAAAGAAGCAAATACATAAAATGACAAAACAAGTATTGCGATATCTGGTGTGAGCTAGTTCTAGCCGTTTTCCCAACTTTTAACTTACTTAATAAAGAATAATATAATTTAATTTTGTTCATAAAATAGAGGAAAGAGGGTTTATAACCTCATTCACTGCAGTGAATGTGGTATTTAGTTAAATGCACAATTATATTTATGGCAGCTGAACTTCAATTATCAACATTAAATAACATGGCATTGATATCAAAAAAGGGAAATAAAGCTTGAGATTGATCCAATTTCCAATGTCATTTTAAAAAGCTTGAATAGTGAAATAACCCTGTTATTACACTGTAGGTCGGGGGTGGGCAAACTGCAGCCAGTCAGACCTTTTGATCGGCCCGGTAAACTTTCAAACTATTTTATTAGAACTTACTTGTGTTCCTTTTCCCTGATTTGTCCGCATTTCTCCATTAGATGGCCCCCATTACAGGTAAAGTGTTATGCCCTACTTTACTTCTTTGTTTTTTAAGGCAAAGAGAAGGAAAGTGCACAGTGAGCGCCAAGTGTTTAGTAAGAAGTGAAAAACAAAATATTTTTACGGAGGTTGGATTAGCGTCTGTATGTCTATGATCAGAAACAAACCTTACAAATAATATACAGACTCAGCACAGAATAAGCTTTACATATTCATGTAAGGATTCAAACCTCTTATGTAAGTATTTTCATGTCATTTTTATCACTTCACATGCCAGCATGCTATTTATCTGATCCCGGCCCCACCCCCCTCCCCCCTCCCCTATTAAATTTTACTTTCCAATGTGGCCCACGAGTCAAAACATTTTCCCCCACCTACTCCAAGTCGACTAAATTACAGTCCTAAACCTTTAATGTCGGTAACAAAAAAGTTTGAATAATTCACATTCCTGATGAATTTAATCAACAATATAAAGGGATTGCTTTACACACCTTCTTGAAATCCTGATAAATAAAACAAAATTGTTTTGTGGAAATTTGATAGTTTAATGTAATTCTTACTCATTTCAAAGTCAATTTTTTAAAGATGGCACCAAGAATGATTCCACATTAAATTTTGTTGCATCACAAAGGACTTTAGCCATTTACTTCTAAATGTATCGAGCATGGCCTTTAAAGTCTAATGCATTAATGCCACCCTTTTCATATTTTTCAACCAATTTTAATATAATGAGTTCAATTACTCCACAGGAATTGAAAAATAATAGTTTCATATTTCTTTCCTTATATGTTTTGGTGATATTTAAATAGACTGGAATGGATAAACAACCTTGGAAATGCCATCTACCTCAGCCAACAAGTGTCTACCAAAAACAGTCAAATCCCTTGTTAACCAATGGCTTAGATTTCTTTTCATATCTACAAAACAGTCAGAGATATTCTCAACTCCTCCCTTACATTCTTAGATATTAATACTCCCAGATTTTTAACTTGAACCTGATTAATTAAATGTTTTTTTTATATACACAGTTATGAATAGTAAGAATTTTTAAGGTTAAGTGTCAAAACAGAGGTCTTGAAAAATATTGACATTACATTTCAGGCTCTTTTTACCATTAATTTTTTTTTTTTTTTAGCAAATTGACTACTCTTATATTCTCTATCAAATATATTATTCCCTTGCAACTGGGTCATTATTAATTTGAAGAGCTAATAATTGAGTAGTTAAGTTAAACAACTTTGAGAAAATAGGGAAATCCTGTCGAATACCCCACTGTATCCTCAATCTAGATGTGAGTCCTGGATTTAAGAGAAACCAAGCTATTAATATCATTATATAACATATTAATAAATCCACAAAAATAAATGTAATTTATCTAATTCCTCAAGTTTCGCAGGAGCAAAGTTAGTGTTTGTGCAAAGCACATTAATACTATTAATAATGTTCAGCTGTTTTTGTCTTTGAAAATGTGACAAAATTTTACATTAACCTTAATTAATCAAAGAAACAGAAATGAGCCAATAGTCAATTCTAGACCTCAAGCCATTTCCAGCTGCACTAACCATGAGAATTGTAAGGCCCCAGGATTTTTAAACCTTTGGTAATCAATTAAATTTGCACAATTGGGTCATCTAATTTATGACAATGGACTTAATGTGGATTTCTGTCTAGCCAAAGATCGGGCACCAAATTAAAATTACCTCCAATTGTTAAATAAGAATGCATCCTATTTGTAATATGTTTGCATAAATCAGAAATCAAAATCTTACTTTTTTTTCCTCTTTCATTGTAATGGATAAACATACTAAAATAATGTTTTCATCATTTAATTCTGTTATCAGCCAATTCCTATTTTAGTAACTAATTTGACTTACAACTTTTTTAAAGAAATCGATTAAACAGAACCATAACGCCAGCTGATTGGGATGTCCCATGAGTAGCAAGCATTAAATCTACCCACTGTAATTTTCAAAAACCACATCGTCATGTCAAATGTTTTTGCATTTAAAAAATGACCGAGCGGCAATTGCACGGGAGCTGAGAGTTCAACTTTCCTCATGAAAATATAATCAAAATAAAACATTTCTGATATGAGGAAAGTTAAACACTCACCTGCAATTGTTTCTCTGCCATTTTTTTAACACAAAGAAGTTTGGCGCATATTCACCGACGTAACCACATGTGTAGCATGGCTGAGTGGGCAGGACTCCTCAAGCAGCCAGCGACTGTCAAAATCCCACCCCAACCATCAAAACGGGGCCTAAATTCAAAAGCAGAAAAACAAACATCGAAAGCGAAAAACTGTTGAATGCAAAAGGGGAGAACGAGACTGAAAAATGAACGAAAACGAAAAAAAAAAAAACATTTACAAACAGAAAAATACTATGTAAAAACATAGTGACTTACAGATGTTTGTTTTTGGGTTCTCAAAACTTGTGGATCTATTTTGACACCATACTGTGGATTCAGTGTTTAAAATCCCCACAGTTTTCTCACAACTGAACCACAACACAAAGAAACCGGCAGGAAACCTCAACCCTAACTGCAAATATGAACTCAGATACTGCACTCAGAGGTTTTCAGTTCATTCTGCAGGAATATCAGCTTCTCTGTTTGATGGATACTAACACGTGCTGCACAGCTTGTGAATTAAGCCCACTTTTAAATGCTAAAGAATTGAATTAAAGAAAAATATTTAATACATACAATGAGTTCAACATCCTCCTTCTTGATCGTAACTTTGGCCAGTTCCCTCTCTCTGTAAAGAAGACACAAACACATTTAGTAACACTGATGTTCAAAATTGCACGTAACAAAACTGCCATAAAAACTAAACTTTGTAATCTGCTTAAACTTGAGAAATATTACGGTTGACTGGTTACGTTTACTAAATATGAAGGACAAATTGAGTGCAACAGGTGAGGTCTTTAAGTATAAATGAAGAAACCACCTTTGTGAGCATGGTTTAAAATCAGAACAATCAAGTCAAAGCTTTTCAGAAAACGATTATCACTCTAGAAGTCAGGTAAATTTGGGAAAAATTACTCATTTAAAAAAACAGAATGCTGTTGCTTTAAGAAAAGCAGCCTAAGGAATGATGATAGTAGATTTTTTTTTTAATTGAAGTCGAAGAATTCAAGAAAAAAAGGGTTTTTAAATTAGTACAAATTTTCAACAACGATCACATGAACAAACCAGAAGATGCCTGGAACCACATTCTTTTAATCAAAAGCATTTTATTGGAAAAAGAACCCCTCCTCCCCACACACAGAATTCCAACATAAAAACTGACATCTGTGAAACAAGATTGGTGGTGGTATGATCATGGTTTGGGATTTTTTTATTTTTTTATCTGGGCCACAGCAACTTCATAAATTAACAAATTATTAGGGGTTTAAGCACCAAGTGTTGAAAACTTGTTCCTACATGCACCAAACTTGGAGGGAAAGTGCAGCTGGTGTGCATCTTCTTCAATATACATCAATTGGCCTATAATTGGCGCTATAGTGCGGCAAAGGTGTTTAGGGTTACGATTTCGACTAAAAAATTTCACACTTCAAACAAACTTCTCCCTTTGGCTTTTACTCTTCATCATACAGGGGGTGCCACAGCAATGAACTCGTACATTCGACCTGGCTAAGTTTTTTTATACCAGATGCCCTTACTGACACAAAGCTCACCCTCTACTGCGCTTGGAACACACAGACTATGGGGACAGTATAGAGCACCCAATACACCTTCAGTCCATGTTTTTGGACTGTAGAAAGAAACTGGAGAACCCGGAGGAAACCCACGCGGGCACGAGGAGAACGGGGTGGAAACACCACCAAGATTGGGTTTCGAGCCAGAAATCGCCAGCACTGAGGAGAAGAATGTGATAACCACTAATCCACTCCCAGACACCAAACAATTAACTTTGCAAATTGGACTCATAAACTACGCACACTTTGATTTTTGTTTATTTACATGATTTAAAAAAACCTACTTTCGCAAACTAGTCCTGGGTTCTTTAGTCAACCCCCCCATGTGTTTGGTTACTATAAAAAAATTTTGGACTTTTTCATTCCGTCAAGCAGATGCATACAAATTAATCCATACCTCAAAATTCTAATTAATTCATAACTCATTGAAAAATATAGAACTAAAAAATTCTACAACTTCACACAAACATTCAGTATCAGTCCCTGAGGAGGCCGATGAAATTTGGTGGTCTTGTGTTTATAGAAGACTTTATAACTTCTATATATCTAGTTGAGCCTTTCCCTATAGTCAGGCTGCTATATACAAAACATATATGCATGTCATAATTCTAATTAATTTATCATTTATTTAAAAAACAAAACACTTTACTTAAAAAGTCAAGTTTACTTCCTATTGTCTTGTTGTCTAGACCCTCTGAAAACAACTTCAACCCCAGGATCACCGCTCACGGCTTTATTTAATAAGTGCATTTTACTTTATAACATCCAATTCCAAAAGAAAATTTAAGGTTTTTGTAAAAATGCGGTCTGTAGACTCACAAAACCATCACAGAAACAGAAAACATCCAAAAACAAAACAGAACATTACTAAAAATATTAACATTGGGCCATTTAATATTAAAACTAATTTTTTAACTTTGCTTCTGAAGAAAGAAACTAACACTAATTAAACTCATTAAATAAAAATATAAGTATGAAAATCTGACCTCTCCTGTTTGGCTTTCTGTTCTCTGGACCTTCGGTCTCCAATCACGGACATCGCCTAGCAACATACAAGAACACCATCAGCAACATGTTTTCGATTAACAACAGAGTGGTTAACGGTCTTTGTTAGTCCCTGAGAGGTTATACATTTTTGTTAGTTACTCAGAGGTTATATACTGCTTAAAAAAACACCACAAACAACACAACATAACTCCAAGTCAACCACACTTCTGTGAAATCAACCTGTCCAGTTAGGAAGCAACACTGATTGTGAGTCAATTTCA
>JAOUQT010330536.1:0-24285 GCA_025769995.1 Xyliphius kryptos
GGGTTGATGGTACAGCAGTTTAGCTGTTTTTTCCTAAACTACTGACTTGTGTTGTTATCTCATTTGTAAGTTGCTTTAAATAAAAGCATCTGCTAATTGACTAAATGTAAATATAACACCATAATTTCATTGGCTGCACTAATTTGACAACTTGGCAATTATCATGATTGGGCTGATTTCATATTTACCCACTCTCAACATCAAGGCAACCTTCATGTACCATCATGGTACCATCATGGCCTGTTATGAAAGGACAGCTTTGTGAGCTCTTATGCGCATGGCCTGCAAGAACATAAACCTAATTATACACATCATGAATATCTATTTTCAAAATATTCTCCTGAAGAGGTTTAACATAGAACTCATTAATGTGGGCTTTTCTAATAAAGAGTGGAAGTGCTGTTTGAATCTGATCACTTATATGGAAAACCCATTAGAGAAACTGTGTGTGTGTGTGTGTGTCATATAGATTCCCATTCTTGAGATGATGAACAGTAAAAGTAACCACACAGAAAACCCTGAAACACTGACCCACAGGAGAAACCGCTCCAACTCTACAAGTAAGATTTTAACTCACTCATTCACACACACACATCACACACATTCATGTACACACTCACACACATCACTCACATACACACTCACACACAAATTCACATACATCACACATTTACAGACACACTCACACACATCACTCACACACTGACAGACACATACATTACACACATTATTTACACTCACATACATCACACACACACATATACCCCCCCACACACACGATCCAACACCTCTTTACATACATTACACACACACAATTACATACAC
Source organism: Xyliphius kryptos (assembly GCA_025769995.1). Lineage (NCBI taxonomy): Eukaryota > Metazoa > Chordata > Actinopteri > Siluriformes > Aspredinidae > Xyliphius > Xyliphius kryptos. The sequence continues at coordinate 826 of JAOUQT010330536.1, forward strand.
TTACACACATACTCTCATATATTACACACACACACTCACATATACTCACACACCTACACCACTCACATACATCACACATCAAACACACACACACATCCCACTTTACTAATGATCACATGATTTCTGTGGTCGTGCCGTGGTGGTAGGTGTTCATCCGTACTGGATTGGAGATTTGGATTCCATCCTGATGAAGACACCGGAGCTCTTTTCCTCTCATGTTCGTCCCTCTGCTGGCTTTTATGGAAACAGGAAGTCTCTGTCTCAGCAGCTGGAGTTTCCTGTCAGTCTTCAACAGGTGCACCATGTTCATCACAATGTTTCTGATCGCATCATATCCTGTAACCCATCATTCTCTGTCATTTTTAAGCTTACTCTATGTCTTCCCTTCAAACTTCTGCATATCCTGTTACTTCATTATACCTCATCCTATTCCATTATGCTTCATTATCCCTTCTTTAGTACATCATTCTCCATCCTATTCCATTATGCTTTGTAATACTCTGTGATATTATGTCATACATAAATATTAATAATTACAAACCGGATTCCAAAAAGGTTGGGACACTACACAAATTTTGAATAAAAATTAAATGCAATGATGTGGAGATGGCAAATGTCAATATTTTATTAATGGATAAAATTTATTTTATTCATAGATACATAGATAACAGATCAAAAGTTTAATCTGAGTAAATGTAACATTTTAAAGGAGAAATATGTTGATTCAAAATTTCAGTGTAAACTAATCCCAATAAAGTTTGGACAAGTAGCTGGAAGAAGGAAATTGAGCATATAATGAACAGCTGGAAGGCCAATTAACACTTATCAGGTCAACTAACAACATGATTGGGTATAAAAAGAGCTTCTCTTAGTGTCAGTGTCTTTCTAAAGCCAAAATGGTAAGATCATTACCAATTTCACCATTGTTGCACAGCAATACCAGAATGGTGTTACCCAGCGTAAAATAGCAAAGACTTTGAAGTTATCATTATCAACCGTACATAACATCATCAAAAGATTCAGAGAATATGAAACAATCGCTGTGCGTAAGGGTAAAGGCCCTAAGACTCTACTGGATGCTTGTGATCTCCGGGCCCTTAAACATCACTCCACCTCAAACAGGAATGCCACCATCAAGGAAATAACAGAATGGGCTCAGGAATACTACCAGAAAGCATTGTCGGTGAACACAATCTACCGTGCCATCCGCCGTTGCCTGCTGAAACTCTACAGTGCAAAGAGGAAGCCATTTCCAAGCAAGCTCCACAAGATCAGACGTTTGCACTGGGCCAGGGGTCTTTTGAAATGGAGTGTGGCAAAATGTAAGATTGTTCTGTGGTCAGATGAGTCACGATTTGAAGTTCTTTATGGAACGAAGAGGACAAGGATAACCCAAGTTGTTATCAACGCTCCGTTCAGAAGTCTGCATCAATGATGGTATGGGATTGCATGAGTGCTTTCGGCATGGCAGCTTGTATGTCTGGAAAGGCACCATTAATCCAGAGAACTATGTTCAGGTTCTAGAACAACATATGCTCCCATCTTGACGTCATATCTTTTAGGGAAGACCCTGCATTTTTCAACAAGATAATGCCAGACCACATTCTGCAGCAATCACATCATGGCTACGTAGGAGAAGAATCTTGGTACTGAAATGGCCAGATCTTTTACCTATAGAGAACATTTGGTGCTTCATAAACAGGAAGCTGCGACAAAGAAGGCCAAAGACAATTGAACAGTTAGAGGCCTGTATTAGACATGACAACTTGAGAAACTGGTCTCCTCTGTCCCCAGATGTCTGTTGAGTGTTGTAAGAAGAAGGGAGGATGTCACACAGTGGTAAAAATGGCATTGTCCCAACCTTTTTAGCATTTGTTGACGCCATGAAATTTTGAAACAACATATTTTTCTCTTGATACATTCTCTCAGTTTAAATTTTTGATCTGTGATTTGTATTCTATTCTGAATGAAAGATTAAAGGTTAGCACCTCCATATCATTGCATTCAGTTTTTATTGACAATTTGTTTAGTGTCCCAACTTTAATCCGGTTTGTATTACTAATCCTATCCCATCATACTTCATTATTTATTAGTTTATTAGTGTAGTTCATCTGTACCTATAAATGCCAAAGCCCTTACTGACTCCCACTTTCCGAGTACCTACAAGGCTAAAACTTGGCACTATGATTACCTACTATGTCCTTGGAAGGACATTCTTGTTTTCCTTTGTTTGATTGTTTGATAACTCCATTAAATGCAAGACCCCTTCAGTGTCACATCAGAGTCTTTCAAGTTCCTACAAGTCGAAATCTTGGAAAAGTGATTATATACCATGTCCTTGGAAAAATTAGCGCGTTCTTACTTTCCTAGGTTCAATTGTCTGCTTGCTATTGCCATTAAATGCGACACCTCGGATGGATTGGGGTCCTAGCGAGTACCTACAAAGCTGAAACTTGACACCGTGATTAGCTTACATCCTTAGGAAAGCCACAACCCAGTTTTTCCAGGTTTGTTTGTTCGTTTGTTGTCGCCTTCAAAGGCAACACTCCAATGGTTTGGGGCCTTCGGGAGTGCCTACAAGGCTGAAATTTGGCTTTGTGATTACCTACCTTGTCCTTGGAAAAACAGGTTCTGGTTTTCCTATGTTTGATTGTTCGTTCGCTATCACAATCCAATGCAACACCTCGGATGTATTTGGGTCTTTGCGAGTACCTACAAAGCTGAAACTTGGCATTGTGATTACCTGCCATGTCTTTGAAAACCTACTGATAAATTCAGTAATAAGAAAACAATCGTGTGGACTCTGTACTTAAACTCACACTTTTAATTGCCCCAAACCTCACTCTATAATAAAACATTCATTTAAAATCTATAAATTTCAAAGCCAACACTCCTTCAAAACCAATTGACTTTTAACTTTCACATTATCAAGTTCTCCATCCTAGTGCAGCACGGGTATTCCGCTAATATTTTTTTATAATCGTGCAGTAAGCTTCATTGTCATTGTTCTACCAAACCAGTTACTGAAAAGCTCTGCCCAGTTTCTTCTAATTACTCTGGGTTTCTTAAGGACTCCTATGCTCCAGCTTAGGGCTTTAGTATCCTGTTCCAACTTGTGCTGATGACTGCTTGTACTTTAAATCCTGAAATGAAAACACAATTTTGCAATAATTTGAGATTATTTTGGAATTTGATACAGTTTTAGAAAATGTTGCAAATTATCACAGATTTGAAGAACATGTTTTATCTTTCTTACTTGCTGGAAATCCTTTTGCGGAGGGAAGAGGCCTGCCATCCATGGCTTTCCACAGTTCACTGTGCTCATAAAGATATTTTCCTTCATCTTATGGAGGAATGTGTGTATTGTTTGTGTACTGTGTAGCGTATGTGTGGCGTGTTTGATTGTATGTGTAAATACAAAATATATATTGCTGCTGTCATAATAGTATCTACTTTATATTTGACCCTTTTTTGTACTTTAATACCTTTTAAAAACTTTTCTTATCTTAAGATTTTATTGGTAAAGAGTGGAACAGCAAAGTTAGAATTTTATTGTACAGTGCCACTGCATGTGTCATTGCATTGATGGGTTAAATGTGGAGGACAAATTCCTCTGTGTGTAAGTACAGTTGGCAAACCAGATTACTTTAGATTCAGATTCAGATCACTTTATTTATCCGCAAGGGGCAATATCCAGAGCAGCAAACAGTAGCTCACACACATCCATCAACATCACAGTACACATAACATCAGTTTCTTTATTAAATCTGTTGAGTTTGTATATTTGTAAATTAATATGTTTATTCTTCTGTAACTTTTTTCCAGAAAGTCCCAAAACCATCTCGGTCACTCAGTTCAGCACATCTAGTTCACTCCTGCAGCAGCGTTCAGGCCTTCATTATCTGTAACATTGTCTTAATGAAGGCACCGGGGAAGGTAACACACACACACACATACACACACACTCTACAGCAGGGTTATTCAGTTAAAATTTAGTACGGTTGAGTTGGTGGAAATTTTGTCAGGCCGAGGTCCAGGCCAGCGTACATATTCAACAACTGCAAGCAAAATATCGTTCAATATATTTTGACAGTATTAATTGTTTTGAATGCTGAACTAAATGAATTATTTTTAGAAACCGATAATTAATAAAACGGCACAGTTCTCCGCTGCTCTTCTGGACGGCGGTCGCATTCTCTCCCTGTCCATCCCCTTATCTACCCCGCATGGCTTCTGTGTCTCGTGTTGTCTTCAGGAACTCCTAGCACTGATCTAATTTAAAAATGGAATTAATTTACAGGTCTCTCAATGCTATTGTCTCAACAAGAAGCCAGGTTTCGGAGAAAAGCATTAATCGTTTACAGCTGGATATGCAATGGATGCATGGGGAATTGGCATGTTGTGTGCTTGTCTCCACTATTGATCAATGATGAAGGATGTTGATCTATTCTGACTTTTGATCACGGGTATTGTGCTGATTGGTTTGGTCATTGCCCTGGTGTATCGGGAGATTAAAAGAGGTGGGTTCCTTGTAAATTGTCCCCAGAAGCTACCCATAATGATTGGCGGGTTTGGCAGAGCCTGTGAAAATTAATCGCAACTTGAAATCCATCTTAGAGGAGCTATTGGCTCAAAGAATTAATCTGGAATTGGAGACCGGTAACCAGAGGGTTGTTTTGAGCTGCTAAAATGGCTGCAATCTTTGGCAAAAAGTGTTTACATCGAAACACTTCTAGAAAGATCTGTTGCTATGGTTTTCTGACTAACCACCCAGTTTTGGACCAGCACCGCTTCTTGTAGATGGTCTGGAAGCACCACCCCAATGGTGCGCTCAGCTGACTCTACAACCCTGTGGTATAGTGCAGTGACCGTCTATCCAGTTGGATGCTGTTTTCGAAACAAGTTATGATCCCTGTGAGGATGCTGTTAATGGTGCAGGAGGAGAAGTTTCTCAGGACCTTATAGGGCAGTCTGAAATTTTTGGGGCTTTGGAGGTGGAAGAGATGCTGACAACCTTCTTTGCCAGGTTGTAAATGTGGCAAGTCCTGCACGATTTAAACCACAAGGTATATGAAGGTTGTACTTTTTTTTTACTGCAGTACCGTTGATCCTCATAGGGTGGTAGCTCCTTGTCTGTTTCCTGCTGTAGTCTACTATCAGCTTCTTGGTCTTGCTGATGTTGAGAAGGAGATTAATATTCTTGCACCAGAACTTCAGGCATCTCCAAGTAGGCCCTCTTGTTGTTGATCAGGCATACTACAACCTTGTTGTCAGAAAACTTAATGATAAATATGGAGCTGGAAGTGGCCACACAGTTGTATATGTATAATGAGTACAGCAGTGGACTCAAAACGCAATCTTGAAGAGCACCAACACTGCTGGGAGAAAAAGGGTGAGAGATGGTGGCCTCCCTTTTCGGCTTGTCCTCTGTCTATCAGGAAACTAGAGAGCCAATGATACAGGGATGGATGAAGTCCCAGATTCTCCAGCTTGGTTATTAGCATGACTAAGGTACTTAACAATCTTTTTGCCTTTGGACCAACACCGCTTCCAGTAGATGGTCTGGAGGTCTGGAAGTGCTGCTCCGATGGTGCACTCAGCTGAAATTACCACTCTCCGCAGTGACCGTCTATACAGTTGGGTGCTGTTTTTAAACAAGGTTTTGATATTTCCTGTGAGGATGCTCTCAACAGTGCAGGAGTAGAAGTTCTGCAGGATCTTTGAGGGTAGTCTGAAGTCCCTTAGGCGTCAGAGGTGGAAGAGACAAGACTTCTTTGCTAGGTGGTTCATGAGGCTGGAAGCTCTTTCCACTGCGGCACCATTGATCCTCACTGAGTGGTAGCTCCTTTTCGGTTTCCTGCTGTGGCCTACTATCAGCTCCTTGGTTTGCTGACGTTGACAAGAAAATTATTATTCTGGCACCAGGACCTCAGACATGTAATCTCATCCATGTAGGCCCTTTCGTTGTTGGAGATCAGGTTGGGTGCTATTTTCAAAGCAGGTTATGATAATTCCTGTGGGGATTCTGTTAACGGTGCAGGAGTAGAAGTTACACAAGACCTTGGAGGGTAGTCTGAAGTCCCTTATTTATCAGAGGTGGAAGAGACGCTGACGCTCTTTGTCAGGTTGTTAATGTGGCAGGACCATAACTGGTACTGCCAACTCCACCTGCCCAAATCTGCGCAGGAAAAGTTTACAGGAACTTTTCCTGTGCACATTTTGGCAGGCGGAGCATGCATGACCAGCCATGGTCCTGCCACATTAACAGGACTATACAGGACTATTAACATGAATTAAAACAAACTTTATCAGTTTGACTCCGCAGTGAACAATGTCCGGACCCAGACCAGACCCAGGCCTGCCTATTAGTGACCTCTGCTCTACAGTATAGTTTTTTCCCCTTTCTTATACCAGTTATCATCTGTATATCTGTAACACACTCTCATATGAACGTTTTCTTTATTAAAATGTTAAAAGTGTGTATAATGTGTGTTTGAATGCATGTTCTGTTTGTAAGATGACCATTGTCTGCTTCCTGTCAGGGTTTGGGCTTCAGTATAGTGGGAGGCAGAGACAGTATGTATGGTCCGATGGGTATCTATGTGAAGACCATTTTCCCCAGTGGAGCCGCCGCAGCTGATGGGAGACTGCACGAAGGTATTTACAGTGAATCTCCATGTTGTGTGTTTTTGTAACACATTTATCGAGAGTCATTAAGAAGTGTGTATAATTCGGCTCATTACACTCACTTTATGTGACACTTTTGTTATCTTATTCCACACTTCAGTGCATACGTAGCTGTTTTGTGCACAAAATGCCATCTAAAGCGAACAAAAGTGCTGCAGCACCGCCTCCCACATTGGAAAGCTGCAGACTGCAATGAGAGTCAAATTAGCCTCACTTGAATCGGAGATGCGGGCGCTAAGGGCAGACTTCTTAAATAAGTATGGTGATGGTACAAACCGATATTATCTAAATAAAAAAGTCTGACTGAGGAGATGTATAGCATTCTCTGTCCTGCTGTTCCAACAATATCACAGCCCTGCAGGAAAAGTTAGAAGCCCTGACCTCTGAAGTAGCCAAACTGGAGAACCGATGTGAGGACAATAAAGTCAGGTCATGTTTCAATAATGTTCACATCGTGGGAGAGCCTAAGGATGCTGCCTTTTCCACCACATCCCGTGAAGGCGAGTGAGCTCTCGTGGCCAGGTTCCATTATAACTCTAAATGTGCTGCTATTCTGCAGCGAGCTACAGAGTGAAGACAGGTTAAAGTAAACAACATGGCCATTTTAGACATTCCTGATCTCACAGCTAAGTGTACGCGAGCTCCCATAGATTGACCTGCTCCACAATTATTGGCACACTTAAGAATTTCTCGGAATTTGAAGCATTGATGTCATTTCAACTGTAGTTTATAAAGTGGATCAAAGAATATAGAAACCTTTAATTTGTAATTCATCACTTCCTGTTTCCTTAGGGTATAAATCTGGTGTTTCTCATCCTCACTCTTGAAGAGCCAGATTGGGGAAGCTTATTTCATGCATGCTGATGTTGTCATTAGTACATATGAAGCCAAGTGTTTTGTCTTACACTCTCATTCCTCTTAGTATGAATATGAAGATAGGACAGGCCATCTCCTTGCTTATCAACTATGAATGCATGCCACTTCATGTTACATCCATCAAATCAGAGGTGCATCTGAAATATTAGTTTCGGACCCTGTCACCAGCAATAATACATTTGAATTATTGTATATGTTGTTGTATTAGTGAAGGTGATATCATCATTAGATACCACTTCAATGGATAACTTTTTTAGTAAAGTTTTTATACCTAACCAGTTGAGGTGGCATCCTGAGCGCCTCCCCAGAAAGGCGTTTAAGGCAAGTCTAACTGGGAGGAGACCTTGGAGAAGACCCAGGACATGCTGAAAAGACTACATCTAAAAGTTGCTGTGGAGAAGGGAGGTCTGGGCCTCTCTGCTTAGGGTGTTGCCCCTGCTGCCCAAACCCCGGACAAGCAGAAGATGATGGATGGATGGCATGCAGAAAAGAGCATTTGACTGTAGAATAGAACTACCTACCAGAATAGTTTGTCAATTCCCCAATACATTTTCCAACATATAGGATAATCAAAATATAATTCTCTATATAGGTGGAGAAAGTGGGCTGCTGCGACCAGTTTCGCACATGGTAGGATGTACAAACATAGGATGGGAGGAAAAAAAGAATCCGCCTCATACTCTTCTGGCAGCACAGTCCGGACTCGTGAAAAAAACCACACTGGAAAAGAGTCTTGGGTTCAGGGACAGGCAGCCAGGTATCCATAACAACAGACCTTCTGGTGGAATTTCTTTTTCTCCACCAGCAACTCGCAAAGGCCATTGCCGTGATAGGGGGCTGAATGGTAGATTAGGATTTAGTCAAAACCTTGAGTTAGTTCAGCTACCATTTTCACAGTTTCTACTTCCTGGAAGAAAAGCTGCAAGTTTCTCCAAGATCGATTCCCTATTGTAAGTCAATGTTACAGTCTGAGTATCCAAGACTTTGCCCAACCCAATCAATCTTACTGGGCAGTCTTCTGGGGCGTTTGACAACCAATCCAACTCTTTGAATTTTCCAGCACACAAGCGTGCTGCCTAATCCAACTAGCAGAGCGCATGTATCATAAATCCATCTATGATGTCCTAAATGAATAGAGCCAACAGGTGTACGACTTTGCACTTACCCCATTCGTACATCGTATATCCAGCTGCAAACGTTCCATCCGGACATGCGTGTTTCCTCGAACCTCGTCTTCTCATTGAGAAGCTGGTGTCAATAGCGTTGAGACACCATTTAGTTCCATTTCGTTTCGAGTGACTGTGCTAGAGAAACACATTCAGTAGCAAAGCCAAGCAGAATAAGGATGAAATTAGAATAATCAGGAAGTCCCCTGGAGAATCTTGTGATTCTTTGTTCGAAAATGGATGGATTTGAAGACCAAAAATCAGGGGATGGAGTTGGTTCAAAAGAGTTTTATTACATACTTTAATTCTTTTAATTGTTCGGCCTTTGACTTTCTCCTTAGTTTATTTATATCCTCTTTACTACCCCCCCCCCCCTCCCCCACCTTTTTTTTCTATTCTTTTCCTCACTTTTTAGGTGCTTACCTGAACGGGTTAATGAGGGGGTGTAGTTGGGTTTTATCAATTTTCTTTTAGGGTTAACATTAGTGAATTAGTTGGAGGGTGGGAGGGGGGTTGTTATGCAAGCGGTTAGTTTTACTATTACTTGTAAGGTTTTGTGGTTTTTTTTGTATGCCCATATGTGTCTGTTTATGTGCATTTATAACACAGTATAGTGTCAAAAGTATTCGCTGTGTGTTTATGTGCATTTATAACACATTTATAACACAGTATAGTGTCAAAAGTATTCGCTTAAGTGACATCCCATTCCTAATCCATAAGGTTCAATATGATGTCCATCAGATTGCCAGATGTAGAAGTGAGATTCGTGTCTTCACTGTTTTGCTGTTGTTCCCAAACACTTCAATTTTCTTATAATACAGCTGACAGTTGACTGTGGAATATTTAGGAGCAAGGAATTTCATGACTGAATTTGTTGCACAGGTGGCATCCTATTACAATTCCACGCTGGAATTCACTAAGCTCCTGAGAGCGACTCATTCTTTCACAAATGTTTATAAAAACAGTCTGCATGCCTAGCTGCTTGTTTTTTTTTACACCTGTGGCCATGGAACTGATTGGATCTCCTGATTCTGATCATTTGGATGGGTGAGCAAATACCTTTGGCCATATAGTGTATATATAATTATGTATGGTGCGTACCCATGTCAAGTACTCGTATGCTGCTGTAAACAGTCACATGAAGTCCAGTCCAGAGTTTTTTATAGAACATGGACCTCATTTCACTATGACGTAAATTCCCAAAGGCCTAAGGAATTGTACAGAGAACAAATAACCTTTATCCTGGTTTATTGTACAAATAAAAGTATTTAGATCATGAGTTTCTTACTGTAATACTTTTGCAGGAGACGAGATTCTGGAGTTAAATGGAGAATCTTTGCACGATCTAACTCATGAGGAGGCTTTACAGAAGTTTAAAGTAAGTTCTGCAACATCAGCATTTAAATCTAACTATGTAACGTTATTCCTATATCAACTGTTTAATAAAATTACAATCAATAAAATACTTGAGTGTGGTAGCTCAGTGGTTAGGGTGTTAAATTTTAAGTTTGAGCATTCAAATCCCAAGTCCACCAGTGTGGGACCTAGAGCAAAGCCATGTATCTTGACTGACCCTGTATTTTGACCCAAAACATTAATTGGGGAAACTTGTAAGTCCCATGGATAAAATAATCTGCTAAATAACCTCATGCCTTGTAATGTACTTTAGTACTACTAACAGTAGTATATACTATAGACTCAGACCCCTGAAGTGTCAAACAACTGAACAGCTAAATAGCCGAAAAAAAAGCCAAACCGCTGTAGAGACAAACCACTGAAAAGCCAAACCGCTATAGAGACAAACCCCTGAAAAGCCAAACCGCTGTAAAGACAAACCACTGAAAATCAAACCAATTAAGAGTGAAAAGCCAAACCGCTGTAGAGACAAACCACTGAAAAGCCAAACCGCTGTAGAGACAAACCACTGAAAAGCCAAACCACTGTAGAGACGAACCACTGAAAAGCCAAACCACTGTAGAGACAAACCATTGAAAAGCCAAACCGCTATAGACAAGGCAAGGCAATTTTTTTATAGAGCACCTTTCATACAGAATCAATTCAAAGTGCTTTACAGAGTAGTTAAAAATAGTAAAAGCCATTAAAACAATTAAAATTGTGCATTAAAAGTAAGAAAACTATAAATAAAGTAAATTAAACTGAACCATAAGACTTTTTAAAAAGGAATGTTTTTTTGTCTGGATTTAAAAGCGTCTAAAGTCGGGGCTCTTCTAATGTTCTCATTCAGCTGAGTGTCAAACCTGAGATCTACAGCTTTATCTACAGGGAATTAATTGAACACAAATGTAAACAGATGTGTTTTTAATCTACTTTTGAAGATTGATACTGATTCAGAATCATGAACAGTAACCGGAAGGCCATTCCAAAGTTGAGGAGCCTTGTGCGAGAATGCTCTTCCACCAGCAGTAACTTTATTAATTCTAGGAACTAAAAGTACACCTGCACCTTGAGAGTGTAATTCGTGTATTGGTTTATATATTTGATTAAGTTCACTCAGATACTGTGGAGCCTGATTATGTAGAATTTTATATGTTATTAATAAAATTTTGTAATCATTGGGAAATTGAACTGGTAGCCAGTGCAGGTTCGATAACACAGGGCTGATATGATCAAACTTTCTGCTTCTAGTTAAAACTCTAGCTGCAGCATTTTGAACAAGTTGTAATTTATGTAATGATTTTTTAGGACATCCGGTCAGAAGTGAATTACAATAATCTAACCCTAAGGTCATAAAAGCATGAATTAGTTTCTCTGCATCTTGAAAGGAGAGGATATTTCTTAGCTTAAAGTTTACTCTGTAACTGACTGGTTTACCAGTTTAAGAATTTAAGAATGGGGCTGATGTGATCTCTTCTTTTGCTCCTGGTCAGAACTCTGGGAGCTGCATTCTAAATCAGCTGAAACTGTTTAAGGGACAGTTTTGGAAGTCCAGTTAGGAGACAGTTGCGGTAATCACGTCTGCTAGAGATAAGAGCATGAATAAGTTTCTCCAGGTCTGGTTTAATCAAAAAATCTCTAATCTTACTTATGTTCTTGAGAAGGTAAAAGGCCGATCTGGTAACTGCCTTGACATGACTACTGAAACTGAAATCTGAGTGCATCAATACTCCAATGTTGCGGACCTTTTTTTTTTTTTTTTTATTTTAGATTTGAGGGCTTTTGATTCCAGATATGCAGCCTATCTGTGTGTCTCACTTCTGTTCCCCCCAAAAAAATATATGTTTCATTTTTATTCAACTGCAGAAAGTTGTGTCCCATCCAGTTAGTGATAGGACAGCCCATAGTCTCGTAGAATTCGCCCAAGAGAAAGCATGTATAAATTAAATAATAGTGGCCCGAGAACAGAACCCTGTGGAACACCACACGTCACTGGCTCCTTCTCAGAAATATTACTTTCTATTTCTACAAATTTCTATTTCCCGCCTTCTAGGTATGAAGGTATGCGATAAGCCACTTTAGGACTGTTCCAGAGAGTCCAACCCAGTCTACAAGTCTACCAATTGGAATTTTATGATCAATGGTATCAAAAGCAGCACTGAGATCAAGAAGTAATAAAAGAGATACATTTCCTGCTTCTGTGTTAAGACAACTGTCATTAATTACTTTAATTAGAGCTGTCTTCGTGCTGTGGTTGACTCGGAACCCAGATTGTACGTCCAAGCTGACGTTCATGGACAAGAAACTAGAAATTTGCTTAAAAAATTAAAAAAACTATTTTCTCAATAATTTTACTGATGAATGGTAGATTGAAAATTGACCTGTTATTGTTTATCTGAGATGGTTCTAGATTTTTCTTTTTTAGAAGAGGCTTTACAACTGCAGATTTCAGTGAGCTTGGAAAAAACCCTGACATGAATAAGGTGTTTACAATCTGGATTATGTCTGGTGCTATAGTGTGAAACACATTCTTAAAGAATTTGGTAGGTAGCGTGTCAAGACTGCAGGTGGAGAGTTTGAGATGAATGATTCAAACCATTAGGGTTTCATCATTAACAGTTCAGAACTATGATATTTTAGCTAAGGTGTCATTGTGTGGTGATGGAGCGGGTCCAGGTCCATGGTTGGATAAGGATGGGGTAGTCACTTGTCTGATGTTTTGGATTTTAGTACTAAAAAAGACTGCATTCATTACATCTTTCAGTTGATACCAGTTCAGGCGCCATTTGTGTGGGTGAGTTTGTAAGTCTGTCGACCACGGTGAAGAGGATTCTACTGTTGTTAGTGTTTTTGTTGATCATGCTGGAGAAATAGTATTGCCGTGTTTTGCAAGTTGTTGTGGTGTTTCCACGTAGCCTGGCTTTAAAGATTTCTCTGTGAATATGATGGCTAGTTTTCCTCCATCTGCGTTCACCTTCACTTTAACTGGTGCAATCTCATCCAAGACGCTAACAATTTTTAAATTAATCCTCCGATGAAGGATTAGATGGCTGAAGGATCAGACGGCTGAAGAGTCAGGTATATCTATAACCACTATATTAGATCAGTTTTTAATCATTATTCATGATCAGTTTATTGTTGATCAATTTTTTAATCATTATTGATAATCATTTCATTGATCAGTCTTTTTCTTGCCATTTGAAGGCAGTGAAGAAGGGTTTGCTGACTGTCGTGGTGAGGACGAAGCTAGGATCCATGGTGGGGAGTCAGTCTCAGGTGGCTCAGTTGTGCCGATCCAGATCTCTGAGCTCCACAGCTGGCATCAGCAGAACCGGTACTGACCCGAGCGATTTGTTAGTGTTGGCTAAAGAAAGGGACCGCATCATGATGGAGATCATCATACAGAAGGGTTAGTGTGTGTGTGTGTGAGTATGAGGTCATGCTGTAAGTATACAACACATTAACCATGATGTGTACGGTGTTTAAACATAGAGCTTGGCGTGGGCCTCGGAATCGGGTTGTGCTGCGTTCCTTCTGCTGATGCTGGTCCTGGGATCTACATCCACACTCTGTCTCCAGGTTCTGTGGCGCACATGGATGGACGCTTGAGGTGAGAACCGAGCTTGTTGTTTCTGCAGTGATGATTTCATGTGAATGGCGGGTTCTATGGGAGTACCTCTGACTCGGTTGCTTTCAGATGCGGTGATGAGATTATGGAGATAAATGACACTGTGGTTTCCAATATGACCCTGAATGATGTGTACACAGTTCTGAGTCAGTGCAGCGCAGGACCCATTCAGCTGATCATCAGTCGGCACCCAGATCCAAAAGTATGCCAAATTCTCTGCCTTATCGTACATGCTTTAAAAATTCCAGGATGTTCCGAACTCCTATGTAAACTTGAAAATTTTGCATTTGTTCATATTTGTGTGCATTTCTTGAGTTCTTTATGTTTGTGTGTTTGATTTGATTGTGTTTGAGTTGATGGTGTTAGTTTCTTTGTGTTCGTGTGTGTGTTTTTCTTAAGTCTTTGTGTTTGTGTTTATGTGAGTTTGTTTGTAAGTATTTGTTTTAAGTGTTTTGAGTTATTTCTGTGTGTGTGTTTTGTTTGTTTGAATTGTTTGTGTGTACTTGTTTGAGTTGTTTGTGTGGATCTCTGTGTATTGGTTTGATTTTGTGTGTGTTTTTTTTTAAGTTGTTTGGCTTTGTGTGTTTGAGTTGTTTTTGTGTGTTAGAATTGTTTGTGTGTATTTGAGTTGTTTGTGATTGACTTGTTTGTGTGTTTTTGTTTTTGTGTGTATTGGTTTGATTTTGTGTGAAGTTTTTTTTATTGTATTTGACTTCTTTGTGCTTGTGTGCATTTGCTTGAGTTCTTTGTGTTTCTGTGTGTATGAGTTGTTTGTGTATGTTTGTTTGAGTTCTTTGTGTTTGTGCCTTTGTTTGAGTTATTTGTTTGTGTGTGTGTGTATGTTTTTTTTTTTTAGTTCTTTGTGTTTGTGTGAGTTGTTTGGGTGTTTGTTTGTGTGTATTTGTTTAAGTGCTTTGGGTTTAAGGTCTTTGTGTTCGAGTTGATTGTTTTGTGTGCATTGGTTTGTTTGTGATTTACTTGTTTGTGTGTTTTAGTTTTTGTTTGTATTAGTTTGTTTTTGTGTGCATTTTGTTTTTTGTTGTATTTGGGTTCTTTGAGTTTGTGTGCATTTGTTTAAGTTTTTTATGTTTGTGTGTGTATGAGTTGTGTATGTTTGTTTGAGTTTTTTGTGTTTGTGTGTGTATCAGTTGTGTTTGTGTGAGTTGTTTGGGTGTTTGAATTGTTTGTTTTAAATGCTTTAGGTTTAAGGTCTTTGTGTTCGAGTTGTTAATTTTTGTGTGCATTTCTTGGTGATCTTTCTGTTTGTGTGTCCAACTTCTTTATTTTTGTGCATTTGTTTGAGTTCTTTTGTGTGTGTGTGTGTGTGTTTTGTTCTTTGTGTTTCTGTTTGTGTGAGTTGTTTGTGTTTGCTTGAATTGTTTGTGTGTATTTGTATTAAGCGCTTTATATTAAAGGTCTTTGTGTTCAAGCTGTTCATATTTGTGTGCATTTCCTGAGTTCTTTGTTTGGTTGTTTAAGTTGTTTGTGTTTGTTTAAGTTTGTATGAGTTCTTTCTGTTTGTGTGGGTTTGTTTTATTTCTTTAGGTGTTTGAGTTCTTTATGCAACTTTATGCAACTTTGTTTTTTTTAGTTCTTTGTGTTTAAGCTGTTACTGTGTATGGTTTGTTTCTGTGTTATTTTTAGGTTGTTTATGTTTGCGTGTTTGAGTTGTTTGAGCGTTTGTGTTTGAGCTTTCTGGCTGCTTGTGTATTTGTGGGTGCTGGTTTGTTTTTGAGTGTGTTTGTTTGAATTGTTTGTGTGTATTTGTTTGAGCTGCTTGTGTGTTTGTG
Organism: Xyliphius kryptos; assembly: GCA_025769995.1. Lineage (NCBI taxonomy): Eukaryota > Metazoa > Chordata > Actinopteri > Siluriformes > Aspredinidae > Xyliphius > Xyliphius kryptos. The sequence continues at coordinate 16,368 of JAOUQT010330536.1, forward strand.
TGTGCTGGTTTGTTTTTGAGTTGTTTGTGTTTGTTTGAGTTGTTTAACTTTGCTGTTTGAGTTGTTTGTGTGTGATTTTTGTGTTGTTTGTTTAAATTTTTTGTGTGTATTTGTTTGAGTTGTTTGTGATTGTGTTCTTTGTGTGTGTTTGTTTTTGTGTGTTTGCGTTTTTGAGTTGATTGTATGTGTGTTTGTGTGTATTTGGTTTTTTTTGTGTGTGTTTTTTTGAGTGGTTTGTGTTTGAATTGTTTGTGTGTATTTAAGCTGTTTTGTGGGTTTGTGTGCGTTGGGTTGTTTTTGTGTGGGTTTTTTGAGTTGTTTGTGTTGTATGAATTGTTTCTATATATTTTATATGTACTTTGTGATTGAAGTGTTTGTGTGTATTTGTTTGAGTCGTGTTTGAATTGCTTGTGTGTATTTTTGTTTGAGTTGTTTGCTATTAAATTGTTTGTGTGTATTCGTTTGATTTCTTCATGTTTGTTTGAATTGCTTGTGTGTATTTGTTTGAGTTGTTTGTGTTTGTGTGTATTTGAGTTCTTTGTGATTGAATTGTTTGTGCGTATTTGTTTGATTTCTTTGTGATTGTTTAAATTGTTTGTGTGTATTTGTTTGATTTATTTGTGATTGTGCACAGGTTTCAGAGCAGCAGTTGAAGGAGGCTATCGCTCAGGCTGTTGATATCAGCAGACTGAAGAGAGACCGTATTCACTGGAGCACTGAGGGTATGAGAGAACAGAACACTTACATCCTGGATACGAAACAAAGAGAACAACATCGGCCCTGGTTCCTTAGATTTTTGCGAGCTGCAGCGATCTAACATACTGCTTTATCTTTCATGCCTTAATTACTGAAACACTGTTTTCTATATTTTATTTAACTTTCCAACACAAACAAAACACACTGCACACATAAATCCTGCTCTACAGGAACTGCACTGGTTTCTCTCATTTCCCTAATTATAACTCTGTGAGCTTATTTATCTACCCTCCTCTCCCTGGACCCTCAGGTCTTCTTGTTCTGGATCGACTGGATAAAGTCTCTCCTGTAGGTGGCATTCTGTGCTGCTGCTCCTGAGCCCTTGGACCCTCTGCTTCAAACAAACAACTAACTGTCGGACTATTTCCTTTTTCAAAACTAAACCTTTTTTTGTAGTTATTATTTTTGTTATTTTTATTGCTACACAATTATTAGAAGTTAAAACTTTAGTGGGTGGGTATTATAAAATATGCATATATATCTTATTTATTTTAATCTCTTAAGAACAGAACCAGCTTGTGGACTTAAAACCAATGGAAATGACTGACTTGGGGCATGTTTTACGAAGCAAGCTAACTCAATAAGCCAGGTTTTTTGAGACAAGCCTGGCTTATTTTGCTCAAAGTTGGTTTCACAAAATAAACTAGAGCAGAGCCAGACTTAGTTACAAAAGCAGCATATACCTTTAAACAAACCTGGGGTCTGTTCCATGAAGCGAGCTAACTCAGTAAGTGAGGCTTTATAAGACAAGCCAGGCTTAGAGGCTAGAGCTTAGCCTTGCTCTGCTTCTACAGCAACATATATGTTTGAACAAACCTGGGGCCTGTTCTATAAAGCTGGTTATTGATCTGAAGGCAGCTGGGACCACAGTCTCCAAAGAAAATATTGGTAATACTCTAAGTTGTAATGGTTTGAAATCCTGCAGTGCACGCAAGGTTCCTATGCTTTGACCTCAACTCGAGATGTTTGAAGAAAGAAAAATACAGAATATTACCCTGAGAACACCATCCACACTGTCAAGCATGGTGGAGAAAGTATTATGTTTTTCTTCAAACGGCACAGGCTAATTTTACCACATTGATGGGAAGATGATGAATGGGGCCATGTATCGGAAACTCATGGGTGACCAACTCCTTGCCTCCACCAGGGCACTAAAAATGGCTCAACCACCCAAAACATACAGCCAAGGAAACAGAAGAGTGACATGGAATGGCCTATCTAATCTCCTGACATCAATCCCATAAAACATCTATGGAGAGAGCTAAAGATTTGCGTTTCCAAATGCATGCCTAAAGACCAATGCCTTAAAAATGTGTGCAAACCTTATAAAAAACTACAAGAAACTCCTGACTGCTGTGGGTTTGCCACCAAGTATTAAATCATGTTGAACTAGACAGTTAAAAACTTGTTGCCTTTTCCTTTAATGAAATTCTAATTATATATATATAATTAGTGTGTGTGTGTGTTTGATCTGGACGTGTTTGTAACTTTAATCTTTCTCATGTCAGGTCTGCGACGGAGTGAGACGTGTTTTCACAGCAGACCGAAGTGTGACCGCTGTGTAGAGCAAAGCCACAGCCAGGCCTTCTGCAGAAGATCCCAGAAACCCATGATCCGTTCGTGTAGTGAGGGTGCATACAGCCCACGCGATGGGCCGACCTGTCAGCACACACAACCCAGCCAGCACCAGCACGTAGCTCGAGTTCAGAGCATGGACGCCACCATATCGGCCAGCTCTGAGACCCAGACTGGCAGAACCCTGTCCCCGACACACACCGGCCATGACTACAAAGTGCCGCACAGCTGCCACATCAGTCTGCAGTCCTTAGACGTGAGTTTTGGAAGAACGAGGGCCCGACCTAGATCTCTTCCGAAACGGTATTGCAGACGGCAGGAAGTCACCAATGGGGAGGCACTTAGCAGCTCCACCGGGTCCAGCCAGGGCTCACCTGTGACCGAAGAAGAACCTTTAACATCACAGAGTACTTGCCAGGTTATGATTAAAAAATTTCTTGTGTGTTAGTAAAAATTTGCTCATTTTAAACTTTAGCATTATTTGAATTTATAAGGTCTCTCAAAACGTGCCATCTTCAGTGCTCTCACTGATGAAAAAAGGTTTGGGCTTAAAATCTCACGACACATGGTCCCGGTCATTCTTCCCTTAACATGGAGCAGTCGTCCTTTCTCCTTTGCAGAAAAACAGCCACAAATTGATAAAGCATCTGTATATGTCTACATACCAATTTAATTAAATAATAAATCAGATATATCGATTGCTATCAGCATCAGTACTAAACCTGCTCAGTTCAATCATCGCAAACATCAACAATCTCCAAAATCATGTGGAACGATGTGGGTGTGGTAGCTTAGTCGTTAGGGTGTTGGGCTATCAATATAAAGATTGTGGGTTTAAATCCCAGCTCCAATGATGTTACCAGTATGGGTCCTTGAGCAAGTCCCTTAACCCTCATTGCTCCAGGCCTGCTGCATCAACCCTGTGTTTTGATGCCAACCATCATGTTGGAATACTTGTAAGTTGCTTTGGATAAAAGTGTGTGCAAAATGAGAAAAGTGTAACTGGAACGAGCAAAAGGTAATTGACTTTCACAATATTTCAGTGAAGGAAGGTTGGACAGCTTATACAGAGGTGAATCTGAACTGAATGCTGTGATTTTTAGAACAGAGCAGATTATAGATCAGGATGTTCTGTATTCATACATCAGAATTTCATATTGCTCCTCTGGTTTCTCCCCGTGCGTCCTAGTTCTTCTGCACTATATACAAAGCTTTCAGAAAACTCTCAAGGTTCCTCTTCAAGAACGTATGTAGCTCTACGAATCCTCTTCCTTTTATGTTGTGCTGAATTCAGTGCACGCTGCCTGAATGAACCTACAGTCTGATGAACCAAACAAGTTTGGAACCTGTTCCGGTCCTGATGTTTGGCATGGAGCATGCTGGAGACCGTGGGTGATCTGTCTGTGTGTGATCATTGCTGCATGGTGCAACTAAACCCAGCGGATGCGTTTCTACACCTTTAAAAAAGGCAATGCAAAAAGTGTGAAGATCACCCAACCGTTTCCTGTTTGTGTGACAGGAAGCTGCAGGGTGTTCAGGAGGAACTAAAGTGTTGGTCTGTAAACCCGATGCAACTCACAAGATTGAAGGCGCGCAGAGGGAGGGCAGGCAGCACCGAGGTAATGCTTAATTAATTAACTAACCAATGTTGTTACTCTTTGTTCATTTTTTTTAATGAGGCTGTTAATTTATAACAAATCTAAAGTATGTGTAATAACATTGTTAGAATGTACTGAAATTTGTCATCATTAAATCTGATCATGGTTAATGTAACAGGAAACATGTTTCTGTCAAGGTCGGTTTGGTTATCTGCAGGATTTAGTTACAAAACATAAGTTCATTTAAATATTTATTCAAGAACAAGGATAAAGTAACAGTGACGAGGTATGTAAGTGTGTGTGTGATTTGCATTGTGTGTAATTTCTAATAGTGGTCTATAATGGTTTATCTTTTAGCCTCTAATAATTCCAAACAAGTTCATTGTCCAACACGAAATGCTGGTCTGAAACATCAAGGCCGCGTCAAGTTAAGTTCAGATTATAACGCGGATCCCTGGGTGAAGCTAACCGACAGTCTTGAGAGGCGCCTTAAAACCATGAGTGACCACAACGGGAATAATGAGATTAATGGTACAGAGTTAGAAACCTCGGAAATCAAACCAGAGGAGTCCTCTGGTGAAAAAAAAGGGCCTCCAGTGGCACCGAAACCCGCCTGGGTACGTCAAAGTCTTCGAAGCATTAAATCAGGGAAATCCCCCGCAGAAGCTTTCAGACATCCAGAGAGTAGAAACCAGAATACAGAAAGGACATTTGGAGTTGGTCTGAGAGCAGCAGCCGCACCAGGACGAAATCTCTCCATAAAACAGAAGATCAGCTCATTTGAGAACTTTTCAACCCCTGAAGCAACAAGCAGACGACCAGCACCATCTTCAACTCTTCCACTAGTGGTGCAAAGTCAAGAAACATCTGTAAAGGCTGAGTATAAGAACTCAGAGAAAAGTCAAAGCACTGTGATCAACCAGGTGGACACCTCACCGTCGCTGGATGAACTGACCGAGAGTGTAGAACCGGAATCATTTGAGGAAGTGAAGACCGACTCTGTTAGATCAGACTTTAATCATGAGAGTCCAACAACAGTGGAAGACTTAGCTATGGTTCAGGAAATGAGCCAGGAATCCACAAATGATCTAAGAGAGCCCCCGTCTGCTTTAGAAGAACAAGAGCAAAATCCTGGTGAGAAAGACCATCAGTGTCTTGGTCCATCCCCAAGAAGATCCAGCAGTTCTAAAGATAATTTGTCACAAAAAGCTTCCTCATTAGAGAACCAGAACAGTCACTCGGTGAGCTTAAGAACCAGGAGCTTACCCTTAAACACCGCTTCCTCTGAAAGCCAGAGCCAAGGTGGTCTGGAAGGGGAGACCCTCGAGATCATCCTGTCCTTCACCAATCAGGTGTCTCACGCTCTGATGCGCTCCATGCAGTCTCTCCCACAATCCCCATGCCTAAAGCTGAACCCCTGGAGCGCCTCATCTGGATCGCACCCTGAACCCTCGGAGGAGGATGGTTCCTCGTTTGAGAAGCTTTCGTTCTCATCCTCTGCAGACAGCAGTGAAAAGGGCTTCTCAGTCAGGTGAGCGACTTTTATATGATGGATTTTGGGGTGGCAAGGTGGCTTAGTGGTTAGCACGTTCGCTTTCCAGCGCTGGGGATTCCTGGTTCGAATCCCGATCTGTGTGGAGTTTCCATGTTCTCTTCGTGTCCACGTGAGTTTTGTCCGGATTCTCCGAATTCCTCCCACAGTCCAAAAACATGAAGTTAAGGTAAATCGACTGCTATAAATTGTCCCCATAATCTTTTGTGTCAGGAACAGAGGCGGTAACGAAGTAAATGGACTTTGTTACTGTACTTTTTTTTTTTTTTTTTGGTATCTGTACATAAGTATTTCTGTCACGTGATACTTCTTTACCTCTACTCACTACATTTCCATGGGCAGTTGTAGGCTTGTGGTTAGGGAACCAGCCTTGCAACCTAAAGGTCGCCGGTTCGATTCCCAGTCCCACCAAGTACTATGGCTGAAGTGCCCTTGAGCAAGGCACCTAACCCCAATTGCTTCCCAGGCGCCATATAAAAGGCCACTGCCCACCGCTTCGGGCACGTGTGCTCACTTCACCAGTGTGTGTGTTTCACTACACGGATGGGTTAAATGTGGAGAACAAATTCCTCTGTGTGTAAGCACAGTAGGCAAAATGAATCACTTTATGGCGGTTGAGTGCATTACTTATTGTTTTCTATGAAACAGTTGGACCTGCTAATTCCAGGTCTTTCTGAAGCTCTCCACAAGTGGTCCTTGGCTACTGGACAATTTCTGTCAGAAATTTTGCAAGGAGCACCTGGTCGTGGTAAGTTTATGGTGAAATGATGTTCCTTCAACTTCCGGATTATGGCCCTGTGGTATATTGAGTTTATTGGCTCTCCGTAGTTTTATGTGCTCAATGTGATGTGCGCATGCCCAGATGAGACGCGCCAGAATGTGAGCCACGGTCGGCATGTTGTAATACTGTTTATGCAAGTGTTTCAGTAAATGTGGTTAAAAGCGTGCAGCGGTCTCGTCATTAATACACCACAGGCTCCAACAGTGCTTACTGAAACATTCAGAAAATTAGAAATCCTTCTGTAACCAATGCCATCATTATGGTTTGCAACAATAAGGTTGCGAAGGTCTTGAGAGAGCTTTTTACTTTTACCCATCATGAGATGTTTCTTGTGTAATACCAGGCCATCATTTTGGACTGAACCAGCTGATATTAATTAGCACTGACAAGGGGCAGGATTGATTTCTAATTACTGAGAGAGTTTAGCTGGTGTCTTGGCTTTCCATGCCTTTTTGCACGTCCCACTTGTAGCCTTGGTGTAGGGTTTTTAGTTTGTGTTCTGGAGTCAGGTGATGACGATTCTAGCTGATTTGGCAATTCGGGCAATATATAGGGCCACCCTAGGGTCCTTAGAGCTAGTCATGCCAGGTGGAGACTGTGTTTGATGTACTGTTTTCAGGTATGTGGTATGTTTAGTGGGGTCTGGGTATTCTTTTAATACACAGTGAAGCTCATATTGAGTGACCTCTGTGCCTTTGTTCAGCAAAGGATAGGCAGAAGTGAGGTGCCTGGTTCCTCGGAGTGGATGGGTGTACTGTATGCTGCTACTGCTAGGTCTGTGTGTACTGTAGCTATGTGTGAAGCGAGTAGCTAAACGTGCCTGGTGTCAACACTACTTTTATAAAGTAAGCAGGTATGTGTACTTTGTATAACTGCTGAGTGGTTTTATATGGTTTATTGAGTATTTCAAGACAAGAGTGTGTTTTAGCTCTGCCGTGTGGCCTCCTAGCTCGAGCGCTAGCATCCTATCTTGGCTTGTTTACTCTTCGTAGCCTCCTAGGTTGGGCACTAGCTGCTAATAGTATCCTAGCTCTGCCTGCTTGCCCCATAGCCTCCTAGCCACTTAGTTTCTAGTGCTAGGAAATTATCTATTAATTAGTATTGACTGGATATTGTAATGTTCCTGTTTTAATGTATAAGGATAATTATTGCTACTAACCATTATAAGGTGGATACCTAGACTGCTACTACGTGGTGCGGGTTGGAATAGATTTTGGAGTAAGGCAAAAGGGGAAATGGGTGTTCTTATAATTTTTGTTTAATTGTATAACAGTCTCCCAACTTTGTAACCTGTCCCATTGAGCCAAAGTGATCCTATTAACTCTGATACTGGTATGAAATGCTGGATGATTTTATATATATTTTTGTCATTCTTCATGTATGATCATTGTACATGATGTCATTTTGTGTTGTATGTGTTTTTAGACTGATCCAGCGGCTGGGTTTCTTTTGCTGTTCTGTGGTTTTCTTTTGCTTTTCTTTTGTTTTCTTTTATTTTGTTGTTGAGTTTTTTTTGAGACATTTTCCTAATGCTGCTTTTAACTGCTTATAATCCCAGCTAAACCCACAATTTATCATAACCTGAACCTCCAAATTGAGGGTTCCACAATCTCTCCAACTGACTCGGTCCGTAATCTTGGTTTTTCAATTGACAAT
>JAOUQT010330544.1:0-13461 GCA_025769995.1 Xyliphius kryptos
TCCTCCATGTATCTGCCCACCACCCAAAACAATTTTTCCTGGATTGACATGAGAACCCCCATCCCCCACTATAGATTGGCGCCATGTCCTGGGTGTATCTGCCCAGCACCCAAAACTCTTTTTCCTGGACGGGCATAAGAACCCGCTGCGACCCTAGTAGAGGATTAAGCAGAAGCTAATGAATGAATAAATAATTTGTAAACTTGTATTTTTGTTGTAAACTTCTGGTTCAAACAGATTTAACATAGCGAGGCAGATGTATTTACATTATGTTAGTTTTGTGACCCCTACAGAAGTCTTTGTGACCCCTAGAACTATGTTGCCTCAGACTTCCAGGCGGCATGGCTTCCGATTTTCCATAAAGGGCTGTGTAAGGTTGTTGTATCTGTATGTGAGAACTCTTTTTTATTTCATTCATCTGTGAGGTCAGATGTTGATGTTTGATGGGGTTGTGGGTTTTCCACCGAGGCTTAAACATGCTGGAGTTAAAAAAAAGACCTTCCCCAAAATGTTCCTGCACAATAAAAGTCAGGATTCCTGGCTAGTCTCTAGATTTGATAAACCTGTGGTAACTGGATTAAATACCTTATGTATTCTAATATGTTTGTTCATATAATATATTTATAGTACACCAACCTTTAAATAACTGCTAGTATATAATCCTTAGAGAACAACTCATCTGTAATCGTTTGATAGAGTCTGATGAGCCGGTGTGTTCTCAGAGAGGACAGAGGAAGGTAAGACTCACCTGTTTATTCATTGTCTTTAGAACTGAGTTCGTAAAAATCCCCTTTAGCTTCAGATTATACTTTAATCCAGACATTGTTTCTAAAAGAGGATTAACAAAGTATGATGGACTACAAAATGTAACCGTAGAACTACAAAGTGGAGTGGAATTGATACAATGAGAATGAGTTCAAAGAAATGAGATGTTTATTATAAAGTGACCTGTTAAAGTAGATGACAGTCTGTTTACCGGTTTAATGTTGCAGTTACTTGTTGTTGGTAGGTATGGTAGTTAGAGTAGGTGGGTAAATACACAGGCTTGTCTGCATGATGATCTGAAACCTAATGGACTTTCTGGCAGATGCTGTAAAATCAGGCCTGTTAAAGATTTCCGATGGAGATAGGATTCTATTCTTACCTTTTTATGACCATATGGAATCATAAATGTCTCCATCTGTGAAACCAGCCACAGTCTGTGGATCTTATTTGAGTAAGTGAGCACCATCACTCCCAGATCCCCCATGGTCACTTGGCCCACTTGGGGTGGACCACTCCTGGTTGCATATGAACCTGATTGGGGCCACGTCAGCCAAAGGGATCACATACAGGAAGCACCATCATACCTTCACCAGATGTGGGCCAAATGCATGTTTTCAGGTCGTGGACCACCCTTGGCTCATATGCAGATTACTCTGCCATACATCCACCAGATGAGGGCCAGATCCATTTTGGAATATGTGAGCCAAATGCATGTTTCAGTTTGTGGGCATCCTGTGGTTCACATGCAGTTTGCCAGCGCCATCAGGAGGCCCGCACTGGCCACCATCCGTATGCTATCTGGGCGGGGTCCTTGGTTTCTCTGATCAGCAGGTTTTCCCTCGTTCTCTGTAGGTGTTTCCACTAACTGGCCTCATGTGGAAGCTGGATGAGATTAAAGTCGGGATCTTAGCGTTCATTCTGACTGCGGTCCGAACTTCAGAGCTCTTTAACCAGAGGAGCCTGCAGAGGCACAGATAGAGGAACGGGGGCAGTGTGTGTAATTCGCTTCTTTTAAAGTCATCCATAGTGACATTTGTTTGATGTCTGTGGTAAAGACATGGTTGATATAATCATCATACAGACATCAGGATTAAATCCTGCTGCGCGTTATCAAAGTTCATCAGCTCACAAACAACCCTCTGTAAATACATTCACTCTGTCAACATCGGCACCATGAATGTTACAACACACAGTTGTACAACAGCTTTCATTCATCTGGGAGTACTTTCCTAAAGATCTTGTAGTGTATCTGTAGGATTTGTCTGTGTATTTATCAAAAAAACAACAAAGACATTTATTAGATCATACACTGGTGGTTTTTTAAGATTATTAACGATAAAGTGGTGAACCAACCACATTTGTCAACACCAAACTTTTCTGTTTTACATTGACATGTTCTCCCTGTATTTGATGAGGTTGTCTATATAAGATTCAGGTAATAATTAGAATTTTTTTTTTTTTTTTTTTAGGTTAAATATATGTATTGTAATATGTGCAGCACGGTGGCTTAATGGTTAGTACGTTCTCTTCTTATCGCTGGGGATTCCTGGTTCTAGTCCCAATCTGGATAGATCTGGTTTCCGTGTTCTCCCCGTTCCTCCTGGGTTTTTCTGCGGGTTCTCCAGTGTTCTGGTTTCCTCCCACAGTCCAAAAACATAAATTTAAGGTAAAATGGCTGCACTAAATACTGTCTATTGTGTGTGAGTGTGTGCCCAGCGATGAATTGGCACCCTGTCCAGGGTGTGTTTGCCCAGCGCCCGAGACGTTCTCCCCTGGATGGGCATGGGGAACACCACCCTCATGACCCTCATAGTGGATTAAGTGGAGGATAATGAATGAATAAATATTTCAAATGAACCTGTTATTATAGAGTGAGGGTTGAGGCAATTAAAAATTTGAAATAATAACAAAAGAAAACATTCATATATAGTATCTTCCGCTTTTTCCCCCCCTTATAAGGGTCGCGCGGGGGGGGGGGGTCCCCCAATGCCCATCCAGGGGAGAACGTCTTGGGCGAGATCCATCACTGGGTACACACTCACCTACACAACACACACACACACATACCAAAAGCAAACATCAAACACTAAAAACATAAAAGAAATCATTAAAATAATATGTATATAAAAATATAATAATTAAATATGTTAAATATGTTATTCTTAAGCAGCGCTTTAAACATGTCCAGGCTTTGCGCTGACCTAAGCTGGACCGGGAGACAGTTTCAGAGCCATGGTGCAGCTAAACAAAAGGCTCGGTCCCCTGTAGTTTGAAGCCTAGTGGGGGAACCTGAGGAGCATGCTGCCTGTTGATCTGAGGGTGTGGATTGATGTTTGGGGGGTGAGGAGTTCTTGTAAGTGTGATGCGGCTTGACCAGTAATACATTTGTAAGTAAACAGAAAGATTTTGTAGTTTATCCGGGATGAGACAGGGAGCATGAATGAATATGTGGAATGAATACAGTGTGAAAGCTGGATGAGAAAGGAAATTATGGATTTATGGAATTATGGAGTCAAGTTTTAGCTTTGTAGTTTTTTCCCAAAACCTCAAACCATCCGATGAGTTGTTTTCAATGGCAATAGCAACATACAATTGAACAGGAAAGATAGAACTTGTTTTTCCAGGGATGTGGTTGGAAATTACGATGCCTTTTCAGCATTTGGGGTACTCTGGAAGACCCTGAAGACTCTGGAAGGGTCTTGTATTCGATGTCGATATCAAACAAACCATCAATGGTAGGAATTTTATAAGTACTTAGTTTTTTCAAGGATGTGGTAGGAAATCACGATGCCAAATTTGAGCCTTGTAGGTTCTCAGGACGTGGGAAATGAGTGATGAGCCATTTAGTAAAGACTGCCTTTTATGAGTATAGATTACATCTTAAAAGAATCATTACATTAAAAAAAGGAAAACATTTGGGAATTTCTTGGACAGAAAACCTCTGGTCTTCACTGAGGTGAGAATTTCCCACATGATGTCACTAATCCTTTCCTGAGAAAATTCATTTAAATCTGAGCTTCTCTACAGAACGCAGTGAGCAGGACGCTGTTAATCTGATAGTAATCAGCGAGGTTCTGCTGCGGAATCTCTCTGTTTAATGCACCAATTATATAATCATGACCCAGGGACCTTTAAGATTCAGCATCTGTTCTCTCAACATATATATATATGTTAATGAGATTAAAGGGCTGATCAACACTGAATGTAGACAAATCTCGTGCAGTGGGAGTAAACCTGCACTACTGCACACCTAGGGTTAATTATTAAACCTTGCAGTAACTATAGCTACTGTTTGAGGGCGCTATGTTAAAATTTAAATATTTGCAAATAGATGGTGCCACTCCAGACTCCCGAGTATACCAGGACGTTCCTTATTTTTTAACAGAGCCTTACTTCCTGTTAGACTTTGCCACTTTATGTACTCTCTGTTTCTGATCTGAAGGATTCAGTTAATGAAATCTGTTAGCAGACTTTTAATGAGATGGAGAGAGAAGTCAGACAGGCGTGTTGTTGGTGTCGTATTATCTGCTTTATTACAGATTCATTTCTAGAGGCATGAAAGCAAATGGATTATTATGCTTTACTTTCTCTCCTGACTCTGTAATGATGACATTAAACTTCTGTAGGTTCAGAGAGACAGTTACGGATTATACATACATAGAATAATATATGTAGTATGTTATTTTATAATATTATAATGTATGATAAATTGCTCACCTGCCTTGACTCACTTATGATCTGAAGTGCCATCCAATTCCTAATCCATAGGGGTCAATATTACATCGATCCACCCTTTTCAGCTAGAACAGCTTCAACTGTTTTAGGAAGGCTGTCCGCAAAGTTTAGGAGTGTGTTTGTGGAAATTTTTGAGCATTCTTCCCGAAGCGCATTTGTGAGGTCAGACACTGATGTTGGTCTGGTTGTCAGTCTCGGCTCTAATTCGTCCCAAAGATGTTCTATGGGGTTAAGGTCAGGACTCTATGCAGGTCAGTCCAGTTCCTCCACATGTCTTTATGGACCTTGCTTTGTGCGCTGGTGCACCGTCATGAGGAAGAGGAAGGGGCCGGCTCCAAACTGTTCCCACAAAGTTGAGATCATGGAATTGCCAAAATGTCTTGGTATGCTGAAACATTTAGAGTTCCTTTCACTGGAACTAAGGGGCGGAGCCCAGTTCCTAAAAAACATCCCCACACCATACTCCCCCCCTCCACCAAACTTTACACTTGGCACATACAATCAGACAAGTACTGTTCTCCTGGAAACCGCCAAACCCAGACTCATCTATCAGATCGCCAGATGCAGAAGCGCGATTCATCACTCCAGAAAACGCATCTCCACTGCTCTAGAGTCCAGTGGCGGCGTGCTTTACACCACTGCATCCCACGCTTTGCCTTGCACTTGTTAATGTATGGCTTGGATGCAGCTGCTGGACCATGGAAACCCATTCCATGAAGCTCTCTGTGCACTGTCCATGAGCTAATCTGAAGGCCACATGAAGTTTGGAGTTCTGTAGTGATCGACTCTGCAGAAAGTTTGCGACCTCTTCGCACTATGCGCAAATTAAACCTGAATTAAGTTTGAGTGAGCTTTAGTTAAACACAATGTTTCAGTAACAAGTCGATTTTAAACTTGAATTATAATGGTTTGTAGTTTAATACTCACAATTAGAACTACAGTCTATAGTTTCCTTCAAACCCATATTAAGGAAGAGTGTTAGCCGGTGGATTTACAGAGGTCATAATCTCATGCACTTTGCTCAAGACTCACTCAGAACGGCAGATTGACAGTCGTGAAGCCTGAAGCAGCATCCTTCCCGTCTACAGTCCAGTATCTGTCACTGACCATGTGGAGCCTTGAGAATGTTTGGCTGATCGGAGTGGAGGAGGATGCCGGACATTAAACCCCCTCCTTTACCCCCCCACCACCATAGATACAGATCAACCTAACATATGCTAAGAGTTTATTGAGTCTAAGCTGTTTTTGAGGTCTAAGAGTGGAACTGGTGGATTAGATGAGCAGTGAATAACTGCCACAATGACGAGCAGATGTTATGATGTCATTGATTTGGGTTGGATACCATAAGCGTGATTTGTTCGTGTGGGATTATTGTGTATAAAGTGAGCAGGATGTCACACAGCACTTCTTATTTCATTATTTTTGTTGATGGTGATTGATGGGTCGTCACATCAACGAGAAGTAAACAAAGCCTGAAGTGACTGCACATCGTTCCACTTTTTACTTCAGTCTTTTAACGAGAACTTTATCAGAACATTCTGAAAATTCATTTATAAATTGGAGATTTAATAACGAGACTACTTGGATGATCGGTCCTCTGCACGTGTCTTTAACTTGAGAGTGCGTGACCTTTTCGGTTGGTGACCCTCATCGGCGGAGAGACCGGGTGCATGGATTCTCAGGTGGGGTTTTCATGATTGGGTGAAAACTTCACCTTCACTATGAGTTCATGCCGGGTGTAAAGTTAGTAATGTGACTGAGTTCCAGCATCACAATGAGAGCTCGAGTCCCCGCTTAAATATTCATGAGCCGGCACAGACACAGCCGCAGCCGTCGCTTTCCATCAGCCGTTTTCAATAAACGTTAGCAACTGCCCACGAGAGAGCTGTGCTGAAGACAAACATGGAGCTGAGAAAGAACACAACACACTCCAAATCACAATGTAAAGCCATTCAGACGGTCAGGGGTGTTGGGTTGGAACTAAAGTCCAGATTCTAAAACATTAATGCACGGTCTCTGTTCTCGCCGCACTCTGTCACGAAAATAAAATCCTGCAATATCTTGATATTACTGTAATATTATCTTTAATTGCTTGATAATTTAAGACTTTCACTGACAAAAATGCAGTCATCATTTAGTTTTCATTGGCTGTTTATTCTAACACATACTTTAAGAGAACTTTCACAACCTTTAGATTAATTTACTAATTCATGTATTATTCAGAGGGCGGGATGGTGGATTAGTGGTTAGCACGTTAACCTCTCAGCCCATGTCCTCCCTGTGTCCGTGTGGATTTTCTTCGGGTTCTGGTTTCCTCCCACAGTCTAAAAACATGGATTCCAGATTAATTAAATGCTCTAAATTGCCCTGTGTGGTGTGTTTTTGAGTCTGAGTGAGTGTGTGCCCAGTGATAGATTGGCGGCCTGTCCTGGGTGTATCTGCCCAGCGCCCGAGATGTTCTCCTCTGGCTGGGCTTTAGGAACCCCACAGCAACCCTAGTAGAGGAATAAGCGGAAGATGATGGATGGATGTATTATTCAGTCAAAGATATATAATGAGTTCTGGAGAATCCTGTGATTCTAACTTTATAGGAACAGTTTGGGGAAGGCCCTTTCTGTTCCAGCAGCATTTATATCTATATTAATAAGATAAGATCAGGTATGCCCACAATAGTGAAATTCAGGGGTGGAAAAATTCAATATGGAATACATTTGGAAAAATATCTGGGTGATAAAAAGTTCAGTAGGAGCACAGTGTGGAAACACAGAAAGAAAGCAGCCATTGTGGCTCATAGACCCGTTTCAAGCTGTGGAGATGTGGAGGCGTGTTTAAAGGGGATGAAGGAAGAGTTTTGAGTTTTTAGGAATGACAGGATCGGGCAGAATTCCACAGCCAGATTTCTGATCTCCAGTTCTTCCAGAGAGCCGTGAGCTTCTCCAAGATCGATTCCATGTTGAGATTTAAAGTCACACTCTGAGTGCCCATGGCTCTGCCCTACACCTCAATGTTATTGGGCAGTTTCTGGAGATGTTTGACAACTAATCCAACACTTGTAGTTTCCCAAAACTCCAGCACAAAGCAAAATCCAATCAGCAGAGCTCTCCTGATCACAAATCCGAATAGATAAACATCTTCAATATGACAGAAGGGGGCAACAGGCACACGATACACCACATCTCCCATGCGTCCATCATATATATCCAGCTGCAAACTTTCCATCAGGACTTGCTGGTTCCCCCGGACCCCTTCTTCTCATTGAGATGATTGTGTCAATAGCATTACGAGACCATTTAATTAGTTCCATTTTTGTTTTACTTCCAAGAGCTATTTCAGCAAGTTCCTTCAGACGAGACACTAAGCAGGTTAGATTAATCTTGAGTTTATCTTTGTAACCATTGGTGCAAGATGCAGCAAGAAGGTCCTGGGTTCCGTGTCTGGTTGGGTGGTCTGGGCACTGTAAATTGTTGTGTGACTTAAAAATTAGGGAGAACATCTTCCATAATCCCTGTTTCTAAATTCTGATGGATTGATGATCGGTAAATTGTGTGTCTCTGCCTTTCGCCTTGCGCATTGAGAAAGGCCCCATCATATGCGGTTTGCTAGAAGCAAATGACATCAATCCACATATTTAGTTGTTTGTGTGGAGTTTGCATGTTCTTTACCACCTTGGGGTTTCTTCTTACTGGATTATGCAGAATCTGAACTGATGAGAGTGATTGATTGACAGGTTGAATATATGATAGACTTACATTAAAGGCTTGATATTCGGTGACATGTCTTCTGTACCATCTTGATTTACACTCTTCAATAATAAAGAGCTGGTTGTCTGGATTGTCGTCCTCAAGGACGAAGCCTGTCAGTATTCGCTTTGATGACATCTTAACCATCTCTCTTTTCTGAACCTAATTTATAAATTACAAAAAGAACTTGATAACAAGGCAATAGTTTTTAAATGAAGGAGGGCTTTAGAGTTTATACATTTAAAATGAAGGTATTATTATAGAGTGAGGTTTGTGGCAATAAAAAATCTGAAATAAATCTGTGGAATGAATATAGAATGCGGTGGTACGGTGACTTAGTGGTTGGCATGTTCTCCTCCTGATTCGAATCCCGATATTGGTGGAGTTTCCATGTTCTCCCCGAGTCCACGTGAATTTCCTCTGGATTCTGGTTTCTTCACACGTTCCAAAAAACATGTATTCCAGGTAAATTGAATGCTCTAAATTGTCCTGTATAGTGTGTGTGTGGATGTGTGAGTGAGTGTGTACCCAGCGATGGATTGGCGCTCTGTCCTGGGCATGATTGCCCAGCGCCCGAGATGTTCTCTCCTGGATGGGCATTGGGAACCCCAACGCGACCCTAGAGGAATAAATGGAAGATGATGGATGGATTTAATATAGCATGAGTTGTGACTCACGGTTGCCAAGACCCCAATTCATCCAAGGTGTTGCGTTCAATGGCAATAGTGAGCAAACAATTGAACGTAAGAGAGCAAGAACCCAGGTCATGGTATGGAATCACAGTGCCAAGTTTCAGCCTTGTAGGTACTCTGGAAGTGGGAGACTTAGTGATGAGTCAGTGAGGTTTTGTTTTTTTCAGGACAATGTTTTCTGCTAGGAGTTTATTTTCTTATTCTAGTTTGGTGGCCTTATGATCATGTCACTGCTGTTTGCAGACGATGTGGTCCTGCTAGCGTCGTCAAGCTGTGAACTTCAGCTCTTGTTGGGCCGAGTTTGAAGCGGCCGGTATGAGAAATCTGAGGCCATGGTTCTCGGTGGCAAAAGGATGGGGTGTCCTCTCTGGGTCAGGGACGAGCTCTTGCCTCAAGTGAAGTAGTTCAAGTATCTCGGGATCTTGTTCACGAGTGACGGTAAGATGGAGCAGGAGATTGACATGAGGATCGTCGCAGGGTCAGTAGTGATGCGAACGTTAACGGTCTGTTGTGGTGAAGAAGGAGCTAAGCCACAAGGCGAAGCTCTGGATTTACCAGTCGGTCTACGTTCCTACCCTCACTCATGGTCATGAGCTTTGGGTAATGACCAAATGAGATCGCGAGTACAAGCGGCTGAAATGGGTTTCCTACACAGACTGTCTGGGCTCTCCCTTAGAGATAGGGTGAGAAGCTCGGTCAACCGGGAGGGACTTGGAGTAGAGCCGCTACCTCTATCTCCTGTGCGTCGAAAGGAGCCAGTTGAGGTGGTTCGGGCATCTAGTAAGGATGCCTCCTGAGTGCCTCCCCAGGGAGGTGTTTCAGGCGAGTCCAGCTGGGAGGAAACATCAGGGAAGACCCAGGACATGCTGAAAAAATGATATCTTCCGGCTGGTCAGGGAATGCCTTGGAATTCCCACAGTTTAGCTGATAGAGGTGGCTAGGGAGAGGGAGGTCTCGGCCTCTCTGCTTAGGTTGCGACCCCCTCGACCCGAACCCCGGATAAGTGGAAGATATGGGATGGATGGATGGTTGGATATTTTGGGTGGAGTGGTCATTCAGGGATAAAACTTCCTTCTGGATGGATTATGTTCTTATGTATAATGGTAAACATGTGAATGTCGTTGTAATACACCGTTCCGGTCACCATGGAGCGTGATGAAGCTGTGAGCAGTGTTGCATAATAAACTGAACGTTATGAAATGATTTCATTCTTTCTGCCGTGCATTCAGTGTGGAGTAAACGGTAAAACCCCTCCTCTCCCATAACATCACGAGGAGCTGGATCTCTTAATCCTGTAATCTCCCGCTGTTCCTCATCTCACAACTCTCCTATCTCTCATTCACAGCTGCCTGCCTCTCCTCCACTCCATCCCTACCACTTATCAGTTCAGATGTCCTGACTGCCCCGGATTGGTCCTCCTGGGCATGAGAAAAAAAGAAACGAGGAGGCGGGCACAAATCATCTGTAGGGCAGGAGCAAAAGAGGGAGGGTGAGAGGAGGAGAGAGCTAGAGTGAGAGACGGTGATGCTGTCACTTTAAGAGTATTTTTAGTCTGGCAGTTAGCGGTGGTCAGTGGTGGGGAAAATCAGTTGGTGGTGGTAGAGCAGTAAAAGCCTGTGATCATGGCGACGAGGACAAATCCACATTGATGTAAATAAGGATGTTAGTGGATGTGACGACCTGCGCCTCTCGTCTTCCTCACACTTCTGAGACTTGATGAAGGTAGGTGTCAGTCACTCAGAATGAAATGTTTCTCATTCAAACTTCAAAGACGGCAAAGACATCCAAAAGGGTGCACAAAGGTAGAAAATCCACATCATGTTTTTTTTTCAGTCTGAAGTGGAAGCTGTTTCTCGGTTTTTGTTTCTGGATGACTGGCTCATCCCTATTTTTTACCTCTCTGGGGCAGACATGTAAAATTAATGAACCTGGCTAACAGTGGACGATCAGGTTACCGGATTGATTACAACACCACACTGTGCTTTACTCTACACTCAGCTGTGAGGAAACCTGGGTGCTTTTCTGTCGTCTGGGATAAATGTAAATTTGGGTTTTTGTATTTAAAGAGGACAGGTGAGTGTGATTGTGTTCGGTTTGGTTTGTGGTTCGAGTTTTATTTACTGACGTTTGTCATAAAAGAGGCCTAAAGAGGCAGGAGGCGACCTGGTGACTGGTGATGGTAAATGACAAACATCCAAAGGTTTATACATGGCTGATGGAACCCAGTCAGAATCAGTGAAGCAGCAGAGATTTTAGAAAAAGAGAGAGAAAGAAAACGACAGAGAGAGAAAACATCGCCTTACAGTCTCTTACATAAAGGTTTATGTACAGCGCTTATGGAAAATCACCAAAACCCAACCCGAATTCTTACCTTGTTTTCTTTTGAGCTGTATTTTAACAAATAAGCTTTTAAAATCTAATTTACGGTAATATTTACTTTTACTATTAATAGATAACAGTTATGGAGATCCAGCTGAGAATTGTGGGTATGTGGCCGAGTGCAGGATCAAACAGGAATTTGGAATGATAGTAGAGAAACAAATTATAGGAAGATTTAATGTACATTAATTTACAGTATAAAGCTACCAAAAGAAATGCATCCCATCCAAAAACCTGACAACCGTCCCACGAGCTTCACACAATGGTAACCAAAGCAGCAAACCAGTTTCTAGGTCAGACCAAACCAAACATTTGGACCAAACGTAATTCACGTTGCTTGGTGAAAATATACCAGCTTAACCCACCGCCCAACATACACCATGCCCACAGTGTCTCATGGTGGTGGCAATGGAAAAAATATTGTAGCAAGACGTAGAAGAGTAGAAGCTGTAATAGCTGCAAAGTGTGGACCAGTGCACCTCTCAGTGCTGGGGATCCAGGGTGGAATCCTGATCTGGTTGGATTTTTCATGTTCTCCTCGTGTCCGCATGGGTTTCCTCTAAGTCTAAGCGAGTGGTAGCTCAGTGGTTAAGGTGTTGGACTGTCAATCTAAGGGTTGTGGGTTCAAATCCCAAGTCCATTGAAGTTACCATTGTGGGTCGTTGTGCAAGACCCTTAACCCTCATTGCTCCAAAGTCTTGTATCAACCCTGTGCTCTGACTTTTAAAGTGGAATATTTGTAAGATGCTTTTGATAAAAGCGTCTGTTCAATGACTAAATGTAAGTTGCCCCACATATTGGTGCGCTCAGCAAGACTGGCACCCTGTTTTGGGTGTATCTGCCCAGCGCCCAAAACAATTTCCCCTGGATGGGATTGGGAAACCCAAGTCCACCACGACCCTAGTAAAGGATTAAGCAGAAGGTAATGGATAGTGGGATGGACCAGAAAAAATGTGATGTCATGAAGGTTCCTGGAGGTTCCTGTATACTTTTGTTGAGTGAATTTAGATGTCAAGTTGTTGGCCGTGTGTTTTTGTGTTATGTTGTGTTACATATGCAGATTAATATAGTGAGATATCAGGCCCTCAGACTCTGATTCAGACTTCTCTTTAGTTCTCGTTCAGTAAATCAGCCTCCCCAGTCTGTGAGAGGATGCTGCTCCATATCAGGAATTGTGTGAGCACGTTTTATACGTATACACACCCACGCTCGCACACATGCACGCAGAGAGAATGCAAGAGTGATTCCAGTTTCCTGCTGTTCACACAACCCCGCGCGTGACGTAACAAATGACCATCATCGCCCACAGCCTCCCCCGGAACATGACACACATGCCAAGTAGGAGTGGGGAGAGGGGGGGTTTAAAATTCTGCACGACTCTCGTCCTCCACAGCATGCTCACAAATTTAACTCTCACGAGGAATGTGCCGTGTCACCCAACTTGCCTTCCACGGGCTCCATACTTCCTACATTTATTTTGGTATGGACAGGATAGGACTGAATTCTGAACCCCAGATAAATGGAGCAAATGCACTGTGGGGCTCTGATCTCAGAGCTCTGTCTCACTGCTTATATAAAAATCCTCCGTTGCCGTCATGTGACTCCATTTACGATTTTTAGATTGGGGGTTTGACAAAAGTCGACGTGATTTGAGGAGCGTTAGAGAAGGTTTCATGGAGAGCAGCACTGTGCTAAACTGATTTCTATTTTTAGAGGAACATGGCTTATTTATTCTGCTGCATGTTTGCCGTACCGTCGGCGTTCAGAGTGTTGGAGGCTGACAGGTAGAGACTCAGGATTGTCTGCTCTGATGGAATGAGCCTTTTATGGGAGCGAGAACGAGAAAGAACCGGACCAGAAACCTTCTAATCACAATCCATTTACAGTCAGTTTTTTATTTTTTAATTAACTGGTGATAATTTCAACATCGGGGCGGCACGGGGGCTTAGTGGTTAGCACGTTCTCCTCTCACCGCTGGGAATCCCGATCTGGATGGAGTTTCCATGTTTTCCCCGTGTTCGCGTGGGTTTCCTCCGGGTTCTCTGGTTTCCTCCCACAGTCCAAAAACATGGATTCCAGATAAATTGAATGCTCGAAATTGCCCTGGACAGTGTGTGTGTGTGTGTGTGTGTGTGTGTGTGTGTGTGTGT
>JAOUQT010330552.1:0-13461 GCA_025769995.1 Xyliphius kryptos
CCTGCACACTCACCAGATCTAAATATTATTCAGACACTTTGGGGGGTTTTGGAGGAGCGAGTCAGGAAACGTTTTCCACCACCAGCATCATGTAGTGACCTGGCCACTATCCTGCAAGAAGAATGGCTTAAAATCCCTCTGACCACTTTGCAGGACTTGTCGATGACAAACCAAGACAAATTGACGCTGTACTGACCGCAAAAGGTGGCGCTACACCATACTAATAAATTAGTGTGGTCTAAAACCAGGTGTTTCAGTTTCATTGTCCACCCCCTGTATATGTGTGTATGAGATATGTAAATATCTTAAAGCACATTGTTTTTTGTTTTTGTGTGTGTTAGGGACAAACAGTGTTAGGCTGGGTCTTGGTTGGTGAAGGTAGTCCCACCGTGCGTGTTTTACCACTTCAGCGCTGCCAAACTCACTGTAGCGCCTTCAACCTTTGGCTTGAGCCAGGAGATCTGGGTTAGTATTTACATTTATATATTTATATATTATATATGGTTGGGGAAGCCATATTTTATTTTCCAGTATTATTATATATCCGTTCACAAAGGGAAATGTATAAAAGGATGGTTGGTTTTGGTATGAATTTGACTGGCTTACACAGGGCTTTGATAATAACCAAAATGAACACTCTTGGAATAAACTAGGAATGAGATTTACATGACAGACCCCATCATCCAACATCATGGTCTGACTTCACTATTTATATTAATTCATAAATTGCATAATAACAATTTGCTGCAGTCACATGATGTGCATGACTGGTGAAAAACAGATGGAGCACAGGGGTGTATTTTAGTACTTTAGTTTGGCGAACTTATTGTTGTTTATCTAATCTAAAGTATGTATTATCATTTTAAAGGTAAATACAAGCAATTAAAAGTTTTTAAATGCTTCTACCTAAAACAAAGAAAGTTCATATACAGGGTTTGCCCCTTCAAGATGGATTTTTTTTTTTTTAAATTCAGCTTGTGTAACCAAAGATTTAGTGTTTACAACACAAGTAAATACAAAATGCAGTCTTTAAATGAAGGTTTTCATTATCAAGGGGGGAAAATCTTTACTTTAAAGTAAAGTGATCTAATTGCTTGCAGTGACCATCTTGGTCTGTGCTTAGAGGAATTTGTTCTCCACATTTAACCCATACGTACAGTGAAACACACACACACATACTCGTAAAGTGCGCACACATGCTCGGAGCGGTAGGCAACCTTGAACACGCCGCCCGGGGAGTAATTGGGGTTAGGTGCCTAGCTCAAGGGCACTTCAGCCCTTTCACTTGGTGAGATTGGGAATCGAACCGGGGACCTTTAGGTCACAAGGCTGGTTCCTTAACCACAAGCCTATGACTGCCCTGTCTTTGCACTCCACTTAGCTCCTGGTTAAGTCATTGCTGCGCTTTGGGGGTTTTATTTATCAACCAGCCACTCCTGGAAGGTTTACCACTGTTCCAAGTGTTCGCCATTTGTGAATAATGCCTCTCACCGGGATTCCCTGAAACTTAACAGATGGCTTTATAGCCTTTTCCAGACTGATAGATTTCAATTAGTTTATCACAATAAACTAAATCACGATGTTTCACTTATTAATAATTTATTTGTGTGTTACTGCTGCAAATAAATATATGAACACCTGTGAAAATCAATGTTAATATTTGGTACAGGCCAAAAGCTTCCTATAGTTTTTCTTGATTTTTACACACACTGCAGCAGGGAGTTTGGCTTGTTTTTTTAAACAGATCTTCTCCAGATGAGCCAGGTTTCTGGGCTGTGGCTGAGAAACATTGAATTTGAGCTCCTTCCAAAGATTTTCTATAGGGTTTAGATCTGGAAAGTGGCTAGGCCACTCCAGAACCTTAATATGCTTCTTTAAGAGTCACTCCTTGGTTATCCTGGCTGTGTGCTTTGGGTTATTGTCATGTTGGAAGACCCAGCCACGACCCATCTTCAATGCTTTAACTGAGGAAATCTCACAATACATTGCCCCGGTCATCCTCTCCTTAATACTATTTAGTCGTCCTGTCCCATGTGCAGAAAAACACCCCCAAAGCTTGATGCCTCACAGTGGAGATGGTGTTTTTGGGATTGTACTCATCATTCTTTGTCCTCTAAACACAGCGAGTTGATTTAAATTTCAAAAACTTTTATTTTGGTCGCATCTGACCACAGAATTTTCTCCCATGACTCCTCTAGATCATCTAATGGAATACTAATTGTGTGGGGTGGACAGGTGTCTTTATGCAGATAACAAACTCAAACAGGTTCTTTTAATCCAGAATAATAAGTGGAGTGGAGGTGGAGTTTTAGAGGCGGACTAACAGGTCTTTAAAGCCAGATTTTTTTGCTGAATGGTTTCTGAATTATTAAAAAAAAGATTTAGATCATGTCTCTCAGTGGACATGAACCTAAGATGAAAATTTCAGACCCCTCCATGATTTCTATGTTGGAGAACTTGCAAAGTCGCAGGGTGTTCAAATAGTTATTTTTCTCACTGTATTAAATAATAAAATAAGAACGGGTGTGGCAATAATCAGGCTACAGAAATGGAACTTAGGTGTGATAAACCACAGTTATGTTGAAACTGAAGTGGCGAACACTTTTTAACACAGAGTCATTGAGGTTCATATTGTATTCTCCCTTAATAATGAAAACATTAAAAAAAAAAAACTGCGTTTTGTGTTTACTTGTCTTTTATATTTATATTAATTTGATCATCTGAAATATTTAAAAGTGACATATGCCAAAAAAAAATTATTAAGACAAACATTCAGTGCCAATATGCATCAAAATAAAATTGTCATTGTCCAGTTGAGTACCATGGACCATGAACAGTTAACGCTGCCTTCCCTCTTGACATTAAGGTCATGTTTTTTGGTACTTAATGCATGTCAGCTGTTACAAGTCTGTTGCAATGACACAAAGACATCAATTATATCAAATACCAAAACAGAGAGGCCATTACAGCTTTTTTAAAATGCAGTACAGAATAAAGTGATTGTGTTGATTTTGTATTTTACAAATAAATCATGTGGCGGTGCTTGATATTACAAACCTTTCACAAACACACACTCACAGGAATGGAATACATTCTTTTATGAACAACCTTGTCTGTTATTTTATATAGGCTACCAACCCTTGTTCGGTTTTAATGATGGTAAAGTAAAGGATTCAAAACAAATAAGTAGAACGTCTCTGCTTGCTCTCCATCTTCAGCTCATGGCATAGCAGCATGTTAATATTGTGTTACTTCCACCTCAGAGCCTTTAGTTTTATCCTGGGGTTTAAACAATTTATAAACTTAGTTAAGGATCCTATTAGAATTGGTGTTATTGTAAATTATTTTGTCATTTTGTGATGTTTAGTTTACGCAGATCCGGCTTACTGGCAGCTGGAGATGTTTCCTGGTCGAGGAGAAAATGTGGTGTGTGATGGAACTACACTGTAATAGACAAACTGTATACAGATAACGACACCTGCATCTGGACCTAACTGAATCAGCTGTCCTGCATTTGGCGCTCAATGGCCTTAGTTGTTTTCTAAGTTTCTAATTATGCCTAATTGAGAAGCCTAATGAAGAAGAGTTGCCATCATTTGCTGCTGCTCAGATTGTGATTTAGTCTGAAGACGTTTCTGCTTCTGTTTATATAAATTATTCCTTAATGAGATTTTATGAGTGTTCTGATAATCAGTTTAACAACATATTGTTGTTGTTCTAGCATACATTGCTGGGCTGTAACAGAACCCACAGGGAAAGAACTGAGAATGTCAGTCTTTATTACTCATGGTGTTGTAGTAGTTGTAAGGGTGTTGGGCTTTCAATCTAAAGGTTGGGGGTTCAAATCCCAGGTCCACTAAAGTTACCAATGTGGCTCCTTAACCCTAAATGACCAAATGTAATTGTAAAAAAGTGGCAATTCAAAGGGAAAAAATAAGTTAATTGTGCAAAATCTGTCCAAAACAATAAAAAAAAAATCACTAGACTATTGTTCAGTCAAGATTGGCTTTGATTATGGTTTCATAGATACATTTGCATTTAAAGCCACATTCATTTTTGGACAAGTCCCTGTGCTAATAATGAGATTCTGTTGAATTGTCCGTATGAAACATGCCTGTGCCATCAAGGAAAAGAAGAAACCCTTTTAAGGGGATAACCTGTTTTTTTTTTACATGTACTTTCATTTTATTGTTACATAATGTTGCTATTACTTGACCTTAACAGATTCGGCCAAACTATGTTTATAAGACAACTTTATTTTACTTTTTTTTAACCATGCAGTAATTAGTTTTTAGACCAAACTCAGTAATTGTCATGTGAAGCTAAAACATAACATTCCAGCAAGCGGGTGTTTTCATTTAGATTCATTACCACACTGTTAATTAAAAATGTAATATAGCACAATCGCCTCTCAGTGCTGGCTATCCAGGTTCGAATCCCGATATGAATGGACTTGACATGTTGTTCCCATTAGCATGTGGGTATACTCTGTGTTCTCCAGTTTTTTTTCCCCAAAGTCCAAAAACATGGATTGAAGGTGAATTGACTGCTCTCAATTGCCCATATCTAAAATTGTCCTCATATATTGTGGTTGTGTGTCTGAGTGTGTGCCCAGCGATAAATTGGCGCCCTGTCCTGGGTCTATCGGCCCAGTGACCAAATTGTTCTGCCCTTGATGGAACATGCAACCCTGGTCCCTAGTATAGGATTATGTGGAAGAAAATATATGATAAATCAAAAATCACAAATACATATTCAATCACAAAAAAAATTACAATTGAACTCTTTTTTTACTTTGTTGTTAAAAAAGATAAACAGTCAACCAAAACTGTAACAAATGCTCTAAATTAATAAATAATGTGACAATTTTCTGTATGCTGCATTAATGTTACTACAGTGGCTGCAAATGTAAGCTGCACTTCAAAGTGTATCATAAATGTTTGTGGTCAAAAAGGTCTTGCAATAGTCATTGTGCAAAAGAAAGCTGTAAACTTGTTCCTGTGCTATGGAAGGTGTAAATTGTATGCTACAAGGGGGGGGGGGGAGGGTTATGTGCCAGTAACAATCAAGACAAACAGTAATAGTGTTTGCATATGTGAGGGGTTTGATCAGATGGTGCTTGTGTCATTGTTCGTGCAGTTCACACCAATAGCACATGGGCCATGTGATCGGGACCATCACATATGCAAACACTATTGCTGGTCATTTAGATTCTTCCACCAGTTTTCCCATTTAATTTTGTACCTGCTTTTACTTTTTGACTGTTTAAAATAATAACCTTATTTAATAGTTGCCCATTTAACCCACTTTACCCCAAAAGTATATAGTCGTCACCATTACTCCATAACACATTACTTAAGGTATTATAGAAATATATTTTATTTTATTATTGTGTCTTTTTGGACAACTTTAGAGATTTTAGTTGTTCTGCAGCATGTGAGCATGTGCAGCAGTGAGATTTGGTATAACCAAGAGCTTTGTTGTATTTTTTTTCAGACGTGATATATTTACATCCAGCATATTTTAAGTAAAGAAAAAGCACTTGAGTGTACACAATACACTTACCCTTTAATATATTTATAATTAAATTGTAATGTAACGTGAAAGGTTTCATTTCTGTTTGCCACTAACCAACTTCACCTTCACCAACTTACATATTTCGCCTCAGATGCTTGCTAAAATGTGTTTGCTTCAACATCTCTGCCCATAATTTAAATTAATACCATGTGTAGAATGAACTACAACGCATATCTCCGCTATATAGATCATATTTTGCTAACATTTAGCGCATGTTACATTTGAGATAAAAAACATTTTCTTTATTAGTTGTACTGAGGAATACATTTATGAAAAGACCTATAGAGCTGTAGATCCTCCGGGAAATTGTGTTAAAAATTGTGGATATTCCCTGATAATGAGGTGAAGGCATAATCTTTAAAATTGTGAACATAATTTTAACATTGTGGGAATAGATAAAACAGTGTTTAGGAAAGGGTGATGAAGCCAGGAGGGCAGTTCAGTTAGGAAAAACACTTTTAAGTATAAATTTTAAAGTGGGGGTGTAAATTTTCCTGTACATACCAGTATTATATCTGCTTTAGTTTCTTTTATCAGAGGATGCTTATAGCTTTTTGTTAATTGGTCTCTATTGTACAGTGACAATAAGTTTTAATTGTATATGTATTTTTAAAAATGTTATGTAAAATTCATGTAAAATTGTAGTTTATTTTTGGGCAAAAGTTGCTCAAAAGTAAAGATTTTGGATATAAATGATGATGCTACCAGATTTCTAATATAAACAATGCTGCTGTAAAGACCTATCCTGGAACTCATCACTGTGTACAAGTATTGTTGGTAACACTTTCTATGAATCCGGTATTTATCATGCATTATAAGTGCATTTATAAAGTATTTATAACGTGTCATAAGCCTTTGTTGATGTACATAGATGTTCGTAATCATAGTCATAAATTGTTTGACATAAAGCTTTATAACACAAAGTAATATAATGCATTATAATATAAACGTATTTAAACTTTTGACTCTTTGGATGTTTATAGTTGATGAACAGTTAAAATATATCATTTATAATGCATTATGTCACTGTTATAAAACCTTATGGCATGTTCTTACCATTTTGAGTGTGGTTATGTACATCTATGGACATTGACAACAGTTTATAACAAGTGTTATAAAGCAGTATAAATACTTTATAAATGTATTTATAATTCATTATGAATACCGGATTAAGGTAAAGTTTTACCGTATTGTTTGTTTCACCAAAAATGAACAGTTAGTCTGCTACATGGTGGCTTCAGTGTGTAAATTGAACATTTCTCTCATGCCTGTGAGTTTCATACTAAAACTGCTTTTTTTTTTTAATTGTGTTTTTTTTCCCCCTCCAAAGTCTGTAACAAAGTTCAAACCTTACACACAGAACAGTGAGGCAGATTGAGCGAGCAATTTTCCTGTGGTTTATTTAAACTTAGCGTGTAAAATAGGCTTAGGAGTTATTGAGCGGCCATAATGTATAATGTTTTTTAAGGATATAAGATATAATTTATTAATCCTTCAGGAGGATTCCAAGTTAAGAAACCAAGAGCAATATACATAGAGAAGAGATACAAAAATGTATATATCATGAAATATATATTTTAAAACTCTGCAGAAATATTATTGCACCATAAAACAGTTATTGAACATAGTCTGGTTTATGTTGTAATTGTGGTCAGGCCACTGCCCATTCCAGCTGTTATTACCCCTCCTCAACCCCTAGAGAGAAGTTAAACAGTTTGGTGGCACAAGTGACAAATTTAAATTACTATTAATTGGACAAATTTGAAGCCTATTAATTTATAGTGTTAAAATACTATTTGTAGTGTATTGCATGCCGATTTTATTAAATCAAATGCTAAATTTGCTACTGAATCATAAAATCATGTCAGAAAATATCACAAGTGCTTTCAGTGTATAGTTTACTTGTCCTTTACATTTATTTAGGTTTAAGATATTGTCCCTCCATGAGGCAGTTACAGTACCTTCTTTAAGCAGCAAAGGTACAGCAAGTGGGAAATTTTAAAAGTAAAAAATAGGCCAAAAGTACACGTATAATTTTAGAGGCATTATGTGATTTAAAGTATAATAAAAATAAAATGAGTATATAAAAAGTAATACATAAAATAACTAAAGAATCCAGCAAAAAATGGAGACTATAAAAAAACACTATATACACCTTATTATTTGCACAATATTGGTCCTGAATTGCACAAGACAAAAAAGAAAACAGAAGATTGCACATTTACAAATTTTTGCACTTATAATAAGTGAATGAATGAAGCTCTGTTGATTTTAGTCTTACAGCAGTGGGAATGAAGAACCTGCAGTAACTCTACCTAACACACTTGCTAGTTTGTTTAGCATCCTCCCATCTCCCATCACCTGCATCAAGTTCCCCCAGGACAGAGTTGGCCTTCCGGTCTGTGTTAGTGATGTTGCTGTCTAAGCAAACCACTCCATAAGATTCGACTAATTCCACAACAGTGTCAAAAAAGGTCCTTAAGGGTTGGCCCCAGCACCCTAAACGACCATACAGATACTGTGGTGCCTGTTTTTTTTTTTTTAGTATTTCAAAGGTCAATAGCAATATCTTTGGTAGCATGTTCAAACTTTTGGTCCTTAGTTAATCTGCTATGTTCCAAAATAAACTGAATGTAAAAAATGGAAGCTGTGCTAGCTGCCAAAAAATGAACTTACATAATATTACAATGTTATTTTCTATTTATTTCATTGTAGCTGACTGTCTGTGGCTTAGTGGTTAGCATGTTTGCCTCTCAGCGCTGGGTTCGAGTCCCGATCTGGGTGGAGTTTCTATGTTCTCCCCGTATTCTCTGGGTTCTCCTGTTTCCTTCCACAGTCCAAAAACAGGGATTAAAGGTAAATTGCATGCTCTAAATTGCCCCATATAGTGTGTGGATGTGTGAGTGTGTGCCCAGCACTGGATTGGCACTCTATCCTGGGTATATCTGCCCAGTGCTCAAGATGTTCTCCCTTGGATGGGCATGGGGAACCCCACCGCGACCCTAGTAGAGGAATAAGTGGAAGATAATGGATGCATTTATCTGACATTTGTGGGGAAAATGCTTATAAGAATTGTTTTCCTAATCTTTTATATAGCCAGCAGATGGCGACCTTGGATAAAGTGAGTAAGACGCTTTGGTTTGATTATTTTTCGCTAGTTGTTGCATACATATAGTTTCGTTGCATACAAACAATAATAACTAGCTGGAATGTTTATAAATAGCTGTTATGGTTTATTTTTATTAGCATTTTAAAAGTATCTATACTTTGTAAGACTATAGCTTAAAGGAGACACAGCCAAACTTTGCATATATTGTTTATTCCCGTTGTTGTATTGTCAGGACCTAAAGTCACAAAGCAGATGAAAGTAAGACTGAATGCCTTTTTTTAATAGATTTTCTTTTGCTGTTAATACGTTAAAGTTAATTACCTCTCTAATTTACACTGAATAAAAAACTTACTACGAATTTTTTACCCCAGCAACAGCCTGTGTTCTGTGATTGGCTGTGACGTTAATGACGTCACGGTTCATGGGAGACTTCATTGAAAACAAAGCTTTTAGGAAATTTAACTGAATGTAGTGAAGCTTTAAATCAACAATTGGCAAGCTAACAGTGATTTATAACTGTAAAACACATGATATTAAGTTAATAAATATTTTATTCACATACATTTATGTATCAGTTTTGTCAAAGAGGAGGTGTTGTCAAAAACCTTTTGCTGTAGACTATTTTTGTTACATTATTTGTTCAGAGCACTTAGTTTCAAAATGGAGTATTTACCTCCATTTACCATACAGCTGATGCTACTGCAGTGAGGAGGCAGGAAATGCTTTCATCAAGTTTTCATCAACTTTTAAGAAAAGTTTGTAGGTGTTACTGTAAAGTAGAACACTGAACCACAGTCTAAACTGTAAAATCTTACTTCAGGTACTTTGCTGACACACACAAAGGTTGAAAGAGTTTTTGTGAAAACAGTTTTATGCCATTTTAGTTTTCTTATATATTTTTCCAGAAAGATAATAATAATAATAATAAATAGATTGATTTGTAATGAATTCTAAGTCAGAGAGTCTTCCTTGTCATTTCTAATACAGTAATATAAGTACATATTGAAACTTTACGTTTCTTTAGGACCACAGGGAAACAACAAAAATTGTGGTATGTTGTGCAGTGCAGATGACAAAAGTGTAGTAAACACAAAAGGCCTATAATAAATACAAAAATGCATTTCTTATATAATCAAGTAATTAAGAATGACTTGACCAAAAGTGTTGGTCAGTACATGGTTATATACCAAAACAGTCAATACAATTTATCTATAACTATGATAGAAAGGAACAGAAAACTTGAGTAGTATAGATTCAACTTTGTTGTCAATGTGCAGAGAAAACATGTAAAAAGCCAATTGAATGCAAAAATCCATCCAAAAAGTGGAAGCTAGAAATTAGTAACATTTAAAAAGTGAAAGGTTGATAAACAGTCCAGAGTTTTTAGTCCCCTGTTGGTGCAGTAAAAATTCCAATAAAATTTAGGAAGGCCTGATTTTAGATTGCTATCATAATAGTCTCCATAAGGTCTTTTACCAATAATGACACAACTACGTGACCATTATCATCTGAAGGTATAAAAACTGCAGCAGCAACAATGTAAGACAACTTGGAAGATAAAAGGATCTAAAATTTATCATGAGATTATAAATCTCAGCTCAGCTCAACAAAACAGTAGCTGTTGACTATTACAGTCTGTGCACCATGTTTTATTTCCATTCAGTAAATACAGAAAATCATGGCACTCTTCAAAATTGATCCTCTTTATAACACCTGATAAATGTATCCAGATAAAATGAAAACGACTACTGTCCCACTAATTCCATGACTTTGAATGTAGAGTTAAGTATGTTAAACACTGTTAAAAAAAAACACAAAGTATGAAACATCTAAAATCTTTTTGAATAACTGCTTTAAAGTACAAATCTTTTCAGGGTGCTGTTTTGCATACTGAATGCCTGTTAAGTCGAGTGGGATGTTAAACAGATGTCCTGTTAGTGGCCCTACGCACCATTACTACGTCAGTGTCTGCACTATTGAAAGTAATCAACAACCCAAATAAAGCTTACCCTGTGGTCCTATATGGGTCTTAGCTATTGAAAAACAGAGCAAAAGGGGGTAAACAATGGCATGAAAAGTAACAGATGGGACAAAATATAAACAAAACACAGTCCATTTTTTATGTAGGTGTTTAAATTAAATGTAAAAGGTTTCACTCGTGTTTAACTAAGATTGTTTCCACAGATGCATTTTACTTTACATTTAATATATTTATACTATATTTATAAGGTAAGAAGATTCAACATGCCCCATTGCATCATTTAAATTTTTGTAATTAAAAGTTGTAAAAGAAAAAATTCATGCTAATTTAAAAAAAAATTGGTAATAAAACATTGTTTTTTTTTATTACAATGTGTTTACATTAACTTTTAGTATTAATCCTAAACCCCAAACCTTTTTAAGGCACTGTGGTATTGTGGCTAATACAGCTGATGTTTTTTGATAGAACAGTGATCAGAATACTTAGCACTGCGTTTTAATAACACATGTATCAGTAATACTGGCAGGGTGGCACATTGCCTAGTTTGACATGGTGTACGTGCTGAATCTGTTTGTGCATGTACAAACACAAACACTGTCCTCATTTTTTCCCTCAAATTTCAGCATTTAATTTAATATTTAACAATCACATACATAATTCACAATCATTTTAAGCTTGTTGTGGTTAAACATTCATTCATTATCCTCCACTTAATCCCCTACAAGGGTCGCAGCAGGTTCCCCGTGCCCATTCAGAAGATAACGACGTTTCGGGCACTGGGCAGATACACCCAGGACAGGGCGCCAATTTATCGCTGGGCGTGAGTAAATATTCAACATAAAAATAGAGTATCATAGAACACTTGAACATATTAATGGTGGGGGGCAAGGTTACTTTCTTAAAAAACAACTCTTTGAGTGTTCAGACATAGAGCAGTGTAAAGCTGCTTTGAGACAGTGTACTATTTTCATTCATTCATTCATTCATTCATTCATTCATTATCTTCCGCTTATTCCTTTATGAGGGTCACGGGTTCCCCATGTCCATCCAGGGGAGAACATCTCGGACGCTGGGCAGATACACCCAGGACAGGACGCCAATCCATCGCTGGGTACACGCTAATTTACACGGTCACACATCCACACACTATACAGGGCAATTTAAAGAATTCAATTTACCTTCATGTTTTTGGAATGTGGAAGGAAACCGAAGAACCCGGAGGAAACCCATGCAGACAAGGGGAGAACATGGAAACTCCACCCAGATTGAGATTTGAATCGGGAATCCCTAGCGCTGAGAGGCGAATGTGCTAACCACTAAGTCACCATGCCGCCCAGTGTACTATTTTAAAAAGCTCTATATTAAAAAAATAATAAAATTAGGGTTTTAATAAATTGGAAAAAGCATACAGCTGCATTGTAGATAAAGAGCCAGAGCAAACAGAAAACTTCAATGTTCATGTGTCCATTTGCTTATTTTATTAAGCTGTTGGCGGTCTGTAACAAGACCATCTCAGATTTCTAGATAAATCGTTTTATACTCTCAAACAACAGCCATTTTACATTCAGTCCTAATTTTGACTAACTCTGGCACAAAACCAGGTTACTTTTTTGCAACTTAGTGGGTGTAATCACAGTGACCTTCACCCTTTCCTGTCCTTCACTGTGTCCACAGGTTTATTACTCATCTGAAATAATCTCCTAGTAAACAAACTTTAGTACCCAGCGATCGATTGTCGCCCTGTCCTGGGTGTATCTGCCCAACGCCCAAGTTGTTCTCCACTGGATGGACATGGGGAACCCCCCGAGACCCTCATAAAGAAATAAGCAGAAGATAATTAATGAATGAATAAACTTGGGTTAATTGGTTCTCTTGGAAGCATATGATTCTGAATCTTTCTGCAAAAGTGTCGATACCAAGCAGTGGAAAAACATTGACAGGCTTATTTGAATTTTAGCTTCATTGCCAAACAACCTGGTTTGGCGAAAGGAAGGAAATTTTCAGCACACAGCATGGTAAAAGTTATCACACTGAGTTTTACCAACAAGCACTATAAAACTCTAAGCACTCCATCTAACATGTAAGCACCTTCTCTATTGTTCAGACTATAATGCAGACTAGTTTTCTGCTGGGAAAGAAATAAAGTACATGCTTTACATGACAAATGTGTGACAAGTTGTTCTGATTTGGTTTCTTGTTGCCTGCTCACACCGCATTTTTAAGTCTCCTCTCTGGAAGCATTTATTATAAAGCAATAAGGTTATCGATCTACGCAATGTTGTCCGGTTTATAAAGTAAGTTCCAGTTTCCAGTTTCTCTAACAATCAAATACTGTTTTCTAGTGGCCAAATTACAGAACGCAGTTTACGAAAAACAATATATTTAATATTGTGAAGTGGTAAGTCGTGTACATAGTCAATTATTGTCAACAATCTCACATCTGCAAACCAGAAATCTTTTACTTTTGGTCAGGGTTGATTTTAAAAAACAGACTGGATTACGTCATGATTTTGCTTTTAGGAAACGCATTTATGAATCAAACCTTGTATTTTATCATAGCATGTTGGAAACCGTTTTATCAAAGCTATAAGAAATAAGGCTCTCGAGGTTGTGTATTATTGAGAATAAACCACGTGCCTTATTGCTTTATTATAGCATGGGAGAGTTAGCTCAGTGGTTAGGGTGTTGGACGATCAATCAGAAGGTTGGTGGTTTAAATCCCGGGTCCACTGAAGTTACCAATGTGGGTTCTTGAGCAAGACCCTTAACCCTCATTGCTCCAGGGTCCTGTTTC
>JAOUQT010330562.1:1524-13459 GCA_025769995.1 Xyliphius kryptos
CGATCTGTAGTTTATTAAAACTATCATTACAAATTACAATGATAGAATTACAAAAAACTTTAAAAAAGATTTAATTAGTAATTCAAACAATTTGTTCCATAATTTAAATATATAATGACTAAATGATTAGTAATTGGAATTTCTTTTGGCTCGGCTCTCAAAAATGTGCCGGCTCTTTCAGCTCCCAGATGTATTTATTTGTTGTTTGTTAGTTAAAAAAGTGAGTTGTTAGTTAATACCAAATTAGATGAAAAATGAATGTAGCAGCTGTAGTAGACATGCTGGAACATTAGCCTCTTTTCCCCGATATATTCATTTAGCATATGCCTGTGCCGGTTTTTTGTTGAGCCTGAAAACTGTTTATTTCACATTAAAAAGTGTCCAAACTTTACTATGTTTTCTTTAAGTCATTTTCCTCACTTTTAAAGTGTGTATCGTGTCTGTAGAAAACCGCCAAGTTTTCTTTTTTCTCTGTAGACACACAAACACCAGGACACATACTGATATATCAACAGCTTAAACAGAACAAAACAGGGGAAACATAATAAACAGGGAGTAGGTGGTGTACATCGGCTTAGAGGCTTCAACTCACTTTAAAGAGCTGACTTTCTCTTTCCCTTTTGGAACTTGTTCATTTGCTTCCAATTGTTCTCACTTCTAAAACCTGTCTCCTAGAGTATTGGGTCAGACGTGGCTAAATGGGTAGGGTATTGACTGGGGACCAATAGATTGTCGGTTCGATCCCCACTCTAGGCAAGTCATGGCTGAAGTGCCATTAAGCATGGCACACTGCTTCAGGTGTTCACCCCTGGATGGGTTAAATGCAGAGAAATAATTTCACTATGGGGATGAATAAAAGTAATCAAAATAAAAAAAATCAAAAAAGAAAAGGGGTCCTACACAGTCCTCTGTGTCCTAGTAGGTAGTACCAGCCATAAGAATGTTAATACTGAGGTAATGTAAACTGTTAAATTATTAACTTTCTTAAATTTAAACTTAACAGTGATTGTCTCAGTGTCAGCACAGTTTCTCTTTCTTTAAAATGGACCCCTATTAACAACACACAAACTGCATTTACCAAACTCTGACCATGAATTATCTGCTTAACAATAATACAGCCTTGCACATACATACACATGCCTGTTATTTGTTCTTAGTATTGCCACTCAAAGCCTTGGCCTAATGGACAGGGTAGAGGATTGGGGACCAAAGGTTTGCCAGTTCGACCCTGCTTCCAGGCAAGTTACATTCACATCTGAAGTGCTGCTAATAAAGCTCCCTGTGAGCCTTAGTAGGGGGGCATATAACCAATATGTGTGTCTGAAGTGCCAGACTGGATGGGTTAAATGCAGAAAATAATATATTTTCTCTCCCTTTTTCTTTATTACATTTTTTTCATTGAATTTAGACACGGCTTATGGATTCACAATAAGAAGAAAAGTATTAATATTACTCTCAGGCAGCATCACTTTGAATCTCTCTGATGCGAAGTTATGTAGAGATATAAATGGTGTGTAACTGGGACATGCCAGAAACAAAAGAATCACAGGATGTAAAAGGAAGTAGAGGAAACAGGGTCAGCAAGGGAGAAAGAAAAAAGGTACACAGGTATGAATGACCTGCAGAAGTAAGACAAGCTCCCAGGGGATGGAGACATGACAGATGTGTAATGAAAAGCAGAGCATTAGTTTCGAGTATTGAAGAAAAGATTTTCCATCTCTCACACAGAAACACACACACATTCTCTCAGTAAGAGATCAAATCCCCTGCAGGGCCACACACAGACACAACACAGCCAGAAAATTTCTTTATTCTGTCCGTGTGGCACAAAAAGAATATCAGCGTTCAGCTGAAAGCCTTGTCCTCTCAGCAGAGCCATTTGTTATATTCCAATCAGTGGGAATTTCCCTCAGGAAATAGCATCACAAAAACACTTCACAGGTCGGCTATTATTTCTAGCAAACTTGACACTCACAGTTGTGGGATAAGTTAAACACAGCACTTGTACTGAATGCAAAAAAAATAGGAATTGAGAAATGTAT
Source organism: Xyliphius kryptos (assembly GCA_025769995.1). Taxonomy (NCBI): domain Eukaryota; kingdom Metazoa; phylum Chordata; class Actinopteri; order Siluriformes; family Aspredinidae; genus Xyliphius; species Xyliphius kryptos. The sequence continues at coordinate 3,567 of JAOUQT010330562.1, forward strand.
TGATTTATTTTATATGCTTGGCTTTGAACTAGATTACTTCTCAGACTAAGTCCTGAGCAACCAAGCACCTCTCCCAGTACTCCAAGCACCTCTCCTAGAGTACTCCAAGCAGCTTTTCTAGAGTACTCCAAGCAGCTTTTCTAGAGTACTCCAAGCAGCTAAATGACTCCAGTGCTGCTAGTAGATTTCTCTATGCAGCTGCACTAGAGCTCTCCAAGCAGCTTATTATAGTACTCTAGGAACTCTGCTAGAGTTCTCCAGACCAGAACACCACTAGCGCTCTCTAAGCATCTCTAGTAATTTTCTCCAAGCAGATCTGCTAAAAATCCCTGAAGAACTGTTGGAATTCTGAAGGAGCTCTGCTAGAGTTCTCCAAGCTGTTTTGCAAGAGTTCTCTAATGGGTTCTTCTAGAGACCTACAAGCAGCTCCACTAGATTTCCCTAAGGAAATCTTTAACAACCTTGCTACACTTCTTTAAGCAGACCTGTTAAAACTGTTTTGGAGACAATTACAGTTTATTTAATGTTGCACTCAAAATAAACACAAAATGGCAAACAAACAGAAAAAGCCAAATGGTAACACAATAAACAAACTCAAGAATCAGTCACAGCATCTCTTTCTGAAAAGACAAGAAACAAAACAAAAGCATTAGCAGTCCAAGACAAAAACACAGCATTTTAAGCATGAAAACAGTCCAAACTTGGACAAGACACTGTGCATAATCTAACATATAGAGCATTAAACATAGTTCAATAAGCTTGGCCAGGTCACAACACATAAACTCAGGTAGAGATGTTGACCCGCAGAGACCTCCATCCCAAATGCTCCTTAAGAAGGGTTAGGAGAGCTGAAGTTGCTGCTCTCCTCAATCATCTCCAGTTGGTGTTGATAAATAGGTCTTGGAGCTCTGCGTGTGGAAAGTTCAAGTCTGTCTTTTTGCTGCGGCTCTCTGGTCACCTCTCTCTCTCCTCTGGGTGCCCTGGTTTCCTCCTGCATTTCAATGACATGCATGCAAGTTTAACTCTGACGTGGCCCTGAGTGTGTGAATGTGTATGTGTCCTACAATGTGTGGATAAAATAGAAGAAAGTTATTAAATGAATGTGCAAATACCTAGTAAAGTACACAGTACCTGTGATCATTTATTTGTTTTCTGAACTGACGAAATCTCTATCTAAAGTTTTCAACCAAACTCACATAGACGTTTTCAGTAAAATAAGATTTCTATGCAATTTTAATAAATGATGATGTGTTGAACTTATTTTTGCGAAAAAAAGGCCCAGCAGCACTTCTACATCCTTCCAGCTCAGATCTTAATTACCCGCTTGGTTGCTTTGTGCATGTTGCCATTATGAGACCATTTTGCACTTAACAATGAAACAGCAAGGCTGAGCAGTAGATGAGGCATACCGGGGTGAGGTGTATTAAAAACAGCCCAACAGTTTGAAGAAACGATAAGAAAAAATGTGTCAGATAAAAGACTGATGAACCATGAACCAAGAAACACTAAAACCATGTAATATCTCAAAGAGAAACAAGCCGAAGTTGAGGGATTATTACTGTTTGTTCTTGAGTATGTGTATTTTCTATAATTCTATAAAGCTTTCACTTTCACTTTCAGCTGCTTGTGATTATTTGTCTCATTGCAGGTATAAGAGCAACTCCCAGAGTTGTACCGTTTGTGCAGTGTCTAGTGTAATTTTTAACCTTTAAGCCAGCTACTCTGTATTATTTTGTTCTTTGTTTTGACCCTATGATGGCACGGTGGCGCAGTGGATAATGCTGTTGCCTCACAGTAAGAAGATCCCAGGTTTGATCTCCAGGTGTGGCGATTCCCTGTGTTCGCGAAGTTTTCTTCGGGTGTTCTGGTTTCCTCCCGAATCCCAAAGACATGCATGATAGATGAATTGGTGTGCCTTAATTGCCTGTTTGTGTGTGAATGTGTGTGTGCCTATTATGAATTGGTTGTTTAGGGTTGTTCATGCCCTCACGCTCAGAGTTGCTGGATGGGCACCGGTATCTTCGTAACCCTAAAACTAGAATTAAGTGGGTATAGATAATGAATTAATGAATTGATTTGGACCCTGTTTTCGTTATGTGGAGCTGTCATTTCTGGATATTCCATGTAGGTCTGTTTGACCTTCACTTGACCTTAGCCAGGTTAATGCTACTGATTATTGGAACTGTGTTTTGTATTTAGTCTGCTGCTTTGTGTAAACAAACATGCACTTGCTTCTTTTAATTCTGGTGCTGTGTGCCCTGAAAGATAGACATAGTCACATGGGCTCGGGAGTATTTTGGAAAACCATTGCCAATTGACACAGTACACCATGGCAACAGGAAATTCAACCTGAAACTGTGTTATACAAAGTGGAATCCATATATGAATTTTGTGCAGAAAAGCCAGCAGGTTCTTTTGATTCTGATGTCATATGAAATATAAACACACTGGAAAATGTCTGTTTTCAGATAAGCCCACGTATCAGATTGTGTTTGTTAAAGAAAAACATGTTAAAGCTTATATGTCGAGGATAAAAAATATATAAACAAAAGATAAACAAATATTGAAAAAATCAGCATCTGTGATGCAATAGGGTTCCCACAGCATGGTGATTAGGGTCACAACATTTTGGCTTCATAGGCACTGGACTGGATTTATGAAGCATCATGCAGATGGGGATAAGGCAATTCTGATTTTGAGACTTAGTGGAGCCACTGTGACTTTGCACCTAGCTACAATTTTTTTTAACTCAAGTGAAACTGCTGAGCTCATCAGAAAAGCTAAGACTTACAGAGTCCTGCTCTTTCCTAAATTAGCTTAACCCTTCTGCTCTCTGTCTTACATTGCTGTTGTTGCTATTGGCAACAGTAACTCCATTATCATTACCACAATCACACAATGAAATCTGCTCAGTAAAGCATTATAGCTCATGTTCTGCTCTTGCAGTTTCCTGAAAAATCTAAAGGAAATTTGATGACAAGAACTATTACAGATAATTTATATGTTTTTTCATTGAAGGTTCCAGAACACAACTAAATGTAAGTCTTAAAGAATGTATATTGTAAATATACAGGTGCATCTCAATAAATTAGAATATCATCAAAAATGTAATTTATTTCAGTAATTCAGTACAAACAGCAAAATGCATACATTATATAGATTCATTACAAACACAGTGATCTATTTCAAGTGTTTATCTTTCAAAAAACAAGGTCAAAATCTTTCTAAGTGGTCCCTTAGTCCGGTTCAGAAGGTTACACAATCATGGGAAAGACATTGACATAGATGAGAGACCCAACAATGCAGACGAATGGAAGACTGCTATTAAAGCCACCTGGGCTTCCATACCACACCAGCTGTGCCACAGGCAGATCGCCTTCATGCCATGCCATTGATGCAGAAATTCACGCAAAGTATTGTGTGCATATACTTTTCAGTAGACCTGCATTAAAAATTATTTATTTAGTCGGTTTTAGGGTCACAGGGAAGCTGGTGCCCAACTCTGGCCACGAGAGCAGGAATAACACTAGACAGGGTGCCAATCCATCACACATTTATGCACACTCATACACTAATGGGCAATGTAGAGACACATTATCCTATCATGCATGTCTTTGAAATGCGGCAGGAAACTGGAGTACCCGGAGAAAACCAGCTAGAACACAGGGAGAACATCCACACAGATTTGCTCACCCTGGGCTTGAACACGGAATTCCTTTTGCTGTAAGGCCATAGCACTAACCACTGCACCACCATGCTGCTCCATACAGTTTCTAAAAGACAAATTTTTATATATATTTTTTTATGTATCCTCTATCACTAATTTACTACAGAAAATAAAATAAAATTTCCAAACATTACGTTTTCAACAAAAGCACTAGCAATAGAAATAGCAATGTGACAGTTAAAATCTCCAGAAGAACTGTGAGATTCAACAAGACTAATTACAGCTAGTTACTGTACAGTACTTTGAAAAGAAGCTTTATTGACATTGAATATTGCCTAGCCTTATTGTTTGCTGATCTAGGTTTGTCAGCTGATTTATGCCCTATACATAGCTTTCTAGCATTCCTAACAATAATATGAGACAGAATACACCATGTTTATTTCATATCATATGCTGCTATTGGATCTCTTTACATTTTTTTTCAACAGGACTAAATTTCTGATAAATATCTGATACCGGCAGATCATTAGCAGTTCCTGAATTGGCATTCATATCCAGAACATTCTTTGGATATCATTTTACTACTCTGTGCTCTTATATGATATTATGTTTACTTTTTTGCCAGGGGATTCATTTTATGAGAAGCATTTTGGATAATGTGGAATTCTTAATGCGACATTAGTGAGAAACACAGGTCTCTTGAGCTTTGAAAGACAGCAATAAAACATTCCTCTGCATGTGGCATCTGCTTTCCTAAACATCTGATGGTACTTAATACTGAGGAACCCATATAAATACAGAGATTGAGGGAGTGAGAGAAAGCAGAGGAAGTAGCAAATTGATCACTCAAGACTAAATATGAATTATTGAGGCTGAGAGATAGCCTGGTTGCTCTGCATCATTAATCATTTACGCCTATGCATCTATTAACACAATAGGAAAAAAGAAAAACCAGGAGTATGAAATTAGAAAAGGAATATTTCAGTGCTCGGCTCAGCGGGCCATGAAATGGAGTGATGTGCTGTAACGGAGAGAGTGCTGAGGACGAGCTCGCTTCGTGAAGAAGTGTTTTATTTCTCTGAGATGTTTAAAAACAGACTTTGTTTAAAAGTTTCTGGAGTTAAACCATTAATTGCTAAGTAAATGTTTGACTTTGTGCCATTTTATTATTGGTTCTTTCACAAATTCTCAAAGTCTGAATGGATTCTAAAAAAACTGGTAAGGGGAGGCACAGTGGCACAGTGGATAGTGCTGTGGCCCCACACCAAGAAGGACCCGGATTCAATCCCTAGGTGGTTCGACCTGGGGAAATTTCTGTGTGGAGAGTCTCCCCGTGTTAGTGTGGGTTTACTCCGGGTTCTCTGGTTTCCTCCCACAAGCAAAAGACAACCACACTAGGTAAATAGGAAATACTAAATTGTCAATAATTTGTGAATAGAGATGTGACTTTGTGTATATGATAGGGTTGCCAACACTGAGTAATAAAAAACTAGGACCCTAACAAGATTGGGGTTGGGGGAAGGTAGCTAACGGTGTTCACCTATTATGCGAGAGTGTGGGGGGTCAGGGGTGCTAAACATTTTTGCTTTCTATGTGTGATTGGAATACGGGACTGGAGCAAATCAAAATTGCTGATTAATCAGTTGGCAACCCTAGTATAAGATGAAAAACTTGTGTATGTGTATGACCTTGTTCCTGTCATTAAATGGCCACTGATGCTAAAAATGATGTTAAACAATAAATAAACGGGTATGTACCTAGCGTAGCCAATCAGATGTCTAGGATTTCACATGCCACCCTGACCCCTCTCTGTTTATGCCCATGGATGTTATGTGTATCTGATTATCTGATTCAAATATTATGTGTTATCTGATTCAAATGCTTGAAACAAGGTGTAGTATCTGTTTGGTTTTATAATAGTTTTCCAAACATCTGGCCTGAGTTAAAGTACTCTAGCAAACAAATGAATTTTCCTTATTAACCAACTTTCGCATAAGAAGTAAACAATGTACATTTTGTATGCTAATTAGCGAGCTAGTCCTGTTTTTTTATTTTGCATGTAAAATTACTTAGCTACTTATGTTGTGCTATTGTTCATTTGTAAATAGCATGCTAGATATGTTTTTTTCATTTTCTATACCCGCTTAATCCTAGTTTTAGGTTCACAGGGAAGCCTGTGCCCACCCGGCAACTCTAGGCATGAGGAACAACCCTAGACAGGGCGCATATCTATCATAGGTATGTGAACACATAAGCACAGTTACACAGAGAATTACAGAGAATTTTCTAGAGTCACCCCACACAGTGCTCAACCCCAGGATCTTCTTGCTGTGAGGCCACAGCACTATCCACTGTGTCACCATGCCGCCCAGAATGTAAATTAGCTGACAGTAATGTGACTTTTTATCTTTAATGAACTAGGTAGTTGTGCTTATATATTTAGCAGGTTAAATTAGCTCACTAGTACACTTTGTTACAATTGTCTGTAGAAAACTGTCTAGGTTTTTATGTGACTGCTGTATTCCAGTTTAAATTATCAGTAACATTACTAACAACTTTGAATAAAGTAGTTACTGGACATGTGCTGGCTGTCAATCAGTCTCTGATTCATAAAGTCTGTATGTTTTTACTCCTATTCTAATTCTAATCACTATTCTAATCACCTCTGACCCTACATCAACCCTTCCAATTGAACTCTGTGTGTATTTACAACAGTAGGAAATGTAGGACAATGTGTTATGTGGTTTTATGTTTTCACCTTCATCTCTCTATTTCCAAAGCTTTCATTTTATGGGCCTTTATTTTATTAAGCATCTCTGAGCAGCAGGATGCTGCACCTTATCACATTATGTTCAACTTTAATAACCAGTAATGAAATCAGAAAAGAGCTTGAAGGGAATTAGACATTTAAAACTGTACAAGGAAGTGCGGTTTTTGCTCTTCTCTTTTATTTTCCTCAGAATGTGTCATTTCATGCCAGAGAAAGAGAGCAAGAGAGAGAGAGAAACCTTTCTACCGTTCTACAAACACACCCGGATATTGGATCAGCAACATAATCGATATTTAATTCTTTTATCAGAGTGCTCAGACTGGGAGGTTTAATTGGTGAACGTGTCAGAGGCTAAATCGTTTTTCTGTGTGCAGCTTGCTCATGTCTCTACCTCATTAACTCTGCTCAAGTCAAAATCTGGCTGCATCAGCTAGCTCTCATCCTAAAAACAATTGTCAACTGCTCTGTTTTGCAAATCTGACACCAAATGCTCTTTATCCTCACATTTGTTTCCCCTGTGTGACCTTAGGACACTCATTTACATTGGATTTCCCTCTCTCCCCAGTTTCCTCTGAACAGACAGACGGAGGTATAAAAGGATGATGTATTTTCTCCAGGCGTCACCTTTCTGGCCTCAGATCAATAATCTCCTCTCTCAGCTCCCTAAACGCTGGAGTGTGAGCTTCACGACGGTGATATGAGACCAGGCTTAGATTTATCACACACACAGACATGCTGGATTCTCAGATATAGATTTGTCCTTCACAGTCATTTCTCCAGCAAGACAGGAGCAGAATGATGATCTAAAGAGCTGCTGTTTTTTCAAACACGTCAAAAACCATGCCGTTGGAGCGTCACCTTTCTAAAACCAGAATTATCTCCATAAATGCTCCATAAGCATTTTTTTTGCCTCAAGCCAACATTGGCCACTACTATGCAAAAGGCTGGAAATGTGCTACGATAGACTTAATATAGTGTACTATGTAACATGTATAAGCTAAAATGGAATTTATCCATGAGATAACGAGTTATGCATGACATACTGTATACCATCATCACTTTCCTGTGGTATGATGCAAAGATGTGATCCATGGGATAAAGACTAGTGAAGTGAGTGAGGTGAAAAGTGATCTATTTGAAACTATGTTTGCACACAGCAGAATTGGTCCTCTGCATTTAAACCATTCATGCAGTGAAAGACATATATACACTTGGCCGGAGCGGTGAGCCACATCCACAGTGTCCAGAGAGCAACCAGAGGTTAGGCGCCTGAACGCAGGTTCCCACTGAGCACATGTAACAGATGTGACAGATTCTGGAGATGCCGTGGAAGCAATCTAATGCCTGCAATATTCTCTAGCATGAATTGTTTGGAGGTGGGTCAGTAATGGTGTGGGGAAGCATTTCTTTGCAGTGCTACACAGCTAGCCAGAGGTATCCCGACTAAAATTAAATACCAGGATAAGATCCTCAGACATACTGTGAGACCATAAGATGGTGCAGTGGAACCTGGGTTCCTTCTTATGCCTGACAATGTTGGGCTTTATGTGACTGAAGCATTGATGATGGCCATTCCCTAGACCTTAATCTAATCTCTCACATCTGGGACATAATGTCTCGTTCCATTCACCTGCACCACAGACTGTCCAGGAGTTGACTGAGGGTTTAATCCAGGTCTGGAAGGAGATCTCTCAGAAGAACGTCTGCTGCCTCAAGATCATGCAGGAACGTGAAGGCCACACACACTACTTAATCTTATTTTAATTTGACTTGAGGAAATTTAAGACCACAACTTCCCCTGACTGGTAGGTTTTATCCATTTTTTGTTATATTAACTACAATCAATAATAAAGTTGTGAAAATTACTTTTTGAAATTAGATAACTCATTATTTTCATTAGGTAATACAATTGTGCAATGGATAGCACTGTCACCTCATTGCAAGAAAGTCCCGGTTTCGATACATGAGTGGAGTTTGCATGTTCTTCCCATGCTTGTGCAGGTTTTCTCCTGGTGCTCTGGTTTGCCCCCAATGGTAAAGTATTATAAATTCAAAATTGTATTTAATCATTAGTCTCACAGTTGCATAATGTATAGAACGTTCCAAGAACTACTACTGGCAGATTCGCCATTGAGTTTAATGAACAGTTGACTCTCTATACTGCTTCTCTTTGCCATTGTTTGTAAGCTGACAATCTTAGTTACACACACATGCTGACATGCTGCTAAAAATCCACACCAAAATTCCTCAGAGATATGATGCAACTTTGGTAAAAATACAAACAAATGAAAAAGAAAAGAAACCTATACACATGCACACAGGTGATTACTATATAAACTTGCATTATACATTGCTCTAAAAAAATCAGTTAGTGACATACAATACCATATCATGTTTATTTTTAAATATGAATACTTTATTACGAGCATTATTCTCTTGTTAATTATGATATCTAGGTTGACACATTAGAGTCTAATCATTTCAATTCAATTCATTTAGAATCAAATCATTTTTTAAATGTAATTTAAAGTCAGTGTCTATGATTTATTAATTAAAGTTAAAAATATCATTAACACAAAGCAGAAAATACGACACTTATTGTATATTGCCATATGAGAGAAACAGAACTTCAAGCTCTGAGGGAAAGTTTGTATTTAGTTATAAATTTCATTTCAGGTCCTTATATTGTCAATATACTGTGCCTCGGATAGATTTGTATTTAGTGTCAAAAATACTTAATACTTAATAATAAAATACTTAAGAGAGATCTTTAAGTCTTTCATAATTTAATTGTAAATTAAGATTAGAATAAAAAGAGCAGCTGCAGCCTAAAGAGTACTGAAGCACGCAACGTGAGCTGGAGTCAAGCCAAGCACAGAGAGATTAATCAGTCACTGTCTGTGTGTGTGCACATGAGAGTGGAGCACAGGTCTGGCTGCAGATACTTGTCTGTAGGGAGGGGCGGGCGCTCTGTGTGACTGGCCAATCACAAATCCTGAAGACATTCGGTTACCCAATGAGGATTTTCCTTCAACACGAGCGCAGATATTGACGAGTTTTACTCGTATCATGCATGTACATGTCAAAAATGCTTTAGCCGTACTGGATACTCGTTTCAGAAGAGCCCTACAGTGGCCACGCTCAGAGGGGGGCTTGTAAATAGATACATGTGCATTCAATGGTGCGTACGACATAAACAGAACATGTCCGTAGCATTGTCTGTGTGCCATAAATGTGGCAGTTTGAAAGACTGACTGGCTCCAGATCTAAGCAGCCTGTGCATGAGATGGCACAGGAGGAGAAACTTTTTTCTGTAAACACGGTATATGGTACACGGTAAACTTCTTGACATTTGACTTGCACACTAGCACACTGTATAGTGAAAGTGATCCATTTTTGCCACTATGCTTGCACACAGCTGAATTTGTCCTCCGCATTTAACCCATCCGTGCAGTG
>JAOUQT010330567.1:0-13457 GCA_025769995.1 Xyliphius kryptos
AAAATCCCTCTGACCACTGTGCAGGACTTGTAATTGACGCTGTATTGGCCGCAAAAGGAGGCCCTACACCATACTAATAATTGCTGCCCTAAAGCACATCTGAACTTGCTGTGATGGGTTTGAGTTTTTGGACATGGTAGCTGAGTGGTGCTGATCTAGTAATCTGAAGGTTGTGGGTTAAGGTCAATGTGGGCCTTTAAGCAAGGCCCTTAACCCCTAATTGCTTTAGAAATTCTGTGTTATTCCTCATCCTATATTTTAACCTAAATCATCAAGTTTGAAAATTTGAATAGTTGGAATTGTTGAAGTTTCAGTATTAACTTTTTATAACTAATATAAAATACTTAGCTGATAGAATGTGTGGCCGGCACATTAGAGTGGTGGTCCGCGTGGCCACCTCTTAGCTCAAATTCAAGGGGATCCAAGTTCAAATCCCGATCTGTAAAGCGTTTTTATATTCTATTTGTGACTGCATAGGTTTTCCCCGGGTTCTCCAGTTTCCTTCCACAGCCCAAACAGATGGATTCAAGGTGAATTGGCTGTTTTTAATTGTCCTTATTTAGTGCATGTGTGTGTTTCTGTGTAAGTATGTGTGTGCCCAGAGATGGATTGGGCCCTATTCTGGGTGTCCCTATCCCTATCCTATATTCCCAGCGCCCAAAATGTTTCCCCTAGATGGGGGAACCAATACCAATACCTAAACCAGCTATTTACTGTAAACGCATTTTAAAACACTGTTGGCAGTATGAGGGGAGCGCTTACGGGCCAGGCAGGCAGGATTATCATTCTTAAATCCACAAACTGGGATATCAGGAGGTGGAGAACCTTTCAGCCAGTGCACCTTCATTCCTTTCTCAGGAACCATCTGCTTCAAATTGCTGTTATACACAGAGACAATCTACACACAGATATTTCATATAAATATTAATACAGAATATAAAAAGATGATGGTCAATAGGTGTAATAAAGGTACCTGATACTCTCCAGATTCCGTGTCAGTCATGTCCCACAAAGCAAAATCAATCTCTCGGTTGCCATTTTTATCCATCTCAACCAAACCTGTGACTCCTATGGAAATAACAGAACAGTTTACATTAGGGGTGTAACAGTACACAAAATTCACAGTTTGGTTCACACTATGGTATGAAGGTCATAGATGGATATGAATCTGATTTTTTTTATTATATTGTCGAGCACTTTTATTGAATGCTTAAATACAGAGGTTAGCGTCTTACTGCTCGCCACCTGGTCTTTCTTTTAACGAGATGTGCAAGAGCAAAAAAACGGACACATTTCATGCTACAGTACCACCTCCTTTAGAAATGGTACCTGAGGTTCCTAAGGCCCTGCCCAAATAGCTGATGAGGGGAGGTGGGCAATGTAATTAATGAGCCAAAGTAGAAACAATAAATTAACGAAAAATAATTTAAAAAAGGAATACATAACCTTTACTATATAAATAAAAAGCATCTTTGGTGCAAAGTGGAACCTGTACTTTGTCAGGGTTGAGTCCTCCCACTGGTATGGTTGGAACAGTAAGACAATAACCCCCTGCTGGCTCTACATGGAAGTCTATCTTAAGAAATGCAGCAGCACTTAAGTGACTGAGGAGAAGGTAACTCCACCCAGATAAGGATTCAAAACTGGATCCCCAGCATTGAGCGGTGACAATGCTAATCGCTTAACCACACATTATATTTTTATATTGTGTAAATTATTTTCAAGTCCATTTTTTCCTTCCTGAAAATGGCATGTAAATCAGTGTGCAACACAGTGGTTATAAATCAAGACGGTCAGGATTCTTATAAAGAATAAATGTACAGCGTCTGTCCTTCTGCAGCAAAACTACGACGAACAGAAAAATTCCCATAGTGTCATGGAAACTGGGCTAATAAACAGCACTGACAATAACAGTGTCGCTGGTGTTAAAAAAGCCGGCTCATGATCTGATCGCACGACAAAAGTGCACCAAGGATAGAACTAAAAAGTAGAACTAAAACTGACGTACAGTCCAACATGAACTCATGACCTTAGTATGAAAGGGTAATCAGTGACCTTAGGCTCTGATGGTATTTTCTCTTCGCCCCATTATCAAGGTGACGTTGAATTTTACATTTCGCCTCATTAAAACCTGCACTGACAGTTAAGCCCTGCTCCGTGTCATGAAGCCACACAATAATGACCACAGAGCAGCACTAGACAAGTTAACCAAATCTTATGTGTGTATTTTCTCTATACCTATAAACACCAAAGCCTTTAATGACTCACTCACTCATCATTAATTCTTCCTCTTCCTGAGTACCTAAAAGGCTGAAATTTGGCATTGTGATTCCTTATTATGCCCTTGAAAAAACTAAGTACTTCATACATTCCTTGCACCATTGAATGCAAGATACCTCCAGTGTCACATTAGAGTCTTCACAAGTACCTACAAGGATGAAATTTGGCATCGTGCTGACCTACCATGTCCTTGGAAAAACAAATAGATTCTTGCTTTCCTTTGTTCAATTGTTTGTTTGCGTTCGCTATAGAACGCAACACCTCGGATGGACCGGGATCTTCACGTTAAACTACAAAGCTGAAACTTGGCTCAATCATTCCTTATCCTGGTTCGGTGTAGCAGCAGTAGCGTGTATCAGCATTAGCATGTAGCAGCGGTCGAGAAAGCTAAACTATTTGTTATTTAGTTACTTCTACACTTAATCGTACATTTGTTCTGCTTTTCCATCATCATTATTATTATATAGCATGTACTCCACTTTTTTCACTATACGAATCACAGCATTATTGGCTAACCTCTTTAGCCGCTAACGCTAACACGTATGGCTAACACTGCTTTTTTACACATTTATAAACCATTTTTTAACTGTTTCAACAAATTTATCTGTTAATCAGATTGTCATCGGATTTTCACCGGATCTAACACAGAACTTTACAAACGGAGCTGCAAAACAAATTTAATAATTAGAATATACATAATCTATATTTAGATTAAGTGCTTTGTTTCTTTTAATAATCTCTAATTGTTTATTATTAATTGCTTAATATAATATACGTAGATACATTTAGTTGTATTCTTGATACTTAATCTGGTAATCTACATATACATTTATGGTTATATTTAGCAGTCCTTATTGTTCTTATTCTAGTGAATCAGCTAAACCCACAACCCAGATCCCCATCAGTGAATCTCCACAATCCGGCTGCTCGTCCTGTTTTACTGATTCATCTTATCATCGGCTACATCAGATGGACTTCAGCGTACATCTCCACCTAAAGCTAAGTTTATATCTTAATTTATATAGACCTTACAAAATGGCATCAACCCCCCTGGTTGATTGCCCCCAGTGCAGTATGTATGGGTACTCTTCCTCCTTCACTAGTGATAATTCCAACCCATCCAAGATGCAGAGAAACTAATTCACGCCTTTATAACCTCAAGGTTAGATTATTATTTACTTCTGACAGGATGTTCTAAGAAATCATTACATAAACTACAACTTGTTCAAAATGCTGTAGCTAGACTTTTAACTTAAACTTGCACTGGCTACCAGTTAAGTTTCACATTAATTACTAAACTTTACATTTTCATTTAATTATTTAGCAGACGCTTTTATCCAAAGCGACTTACAAGAATCCCAACTTGGTTGGGATCAAAACACAGGGTTGGAGCAATGAGGGTTAAGGGTCTTGCTCAAGAACCTACACTAATAACTTTAGTGGACCTGGGATTTAAACCCCCAACACTCTGATAGTCCAACACCCTAACCACAGAGCTACCACTACCACTTTATTTATAACATATAAAATTCTACAATATCAGGCTCCACAGTATGTGAGTAATTTCATTCAATTCTGTAAACCAACACACAAACTCTTAAAAATACTCTTAATTACTAATTCTCTTAATTAGTCACCTGTGCTTTGGGCATCACATGCAATAAACCAATCAATGTCACTTGTAGTTTAATTTAAAAACCAGGTGGTGCTCTGATTTAGGCAGATTAGTATTTCAGCGGTGCAACTACTTGGACCCACATTTTCTCACGGTCATTAATGCAACCCATTTTTATAGAATACAAACCAAGCTTTCAAAACTACATTAAAACATACATATGATTGCAATGTAAATTCAAAAGCAAATACTCCTCAATGAACAAAAAACCCAAATTGCAATCCAATTCATTGCGCAGGGTGTAAAATAGGACTCGTAGTGTAATGAGCAAACCGCGTAAAGTAGATGCTCCACACTTGCTGGCCAATGATGCAAGCCGAGGGCTGTTGGTGAAACGTTGTTTCACAACTTCCATGATGGAATTTATAAAGTACATATTTACTAACTATACTTGACATGATTTATTTTATTTTGGCACGCACTGTTCAAGTCAATGGATGTGGCTTTGCAGCGAACATACTTTGGTAGTTTATTGAGTGAATATTGGCTGTTAAGCTGCATACTGATGTCTCCCTGGAAATCAGAACAGAAGGTACTGAAACACTGGACTGAGACAGGTTTTTGAGATTAGCAACATTTCACACCTGGCCCTTCAGTAATTTTTTGTCTGAAATAATCCACCTGTCAACTATTTTTTAAAATAGTAAATTATGCAGAAATGCAGTATAAAGAGCAGCTGCATTGCAGATAGATAACTTGTGTACCCGCACATAAAATAAATATAAAATTACAATATTACTAAGAGAAATAGCCCTCACCAAAAATCCTGATTAAACCCTAATTATTTGTACAAAAAACATTTTCCCTTTTCCTCAAAAAGAGTTTAATTACTTCCTGTGAGCACAAGCGGTTCTGCTGCTGGGTTGTTGCCCTCTTACGGCCTCCTCCACGACTCCTGGTGTATTGGCCATTGATGGAGAACATTGAAACCCCACTAAGATAAGAATTTGAACTCGGATTTCCCAGTGCTGAATGGCGAACGTGCTAACCATTTAATTATAATATTAGAAATGTAAAAGTACATTTTTTATGTGTTGCATATAAATATTTGTCAAACAGCAATTCATTTATAGATACTTGTAAATTATTGTAAGTCACATTTGACAGCATTTCTTGGATAGACCTACATATGAGAATCAGCCTTTACACCACATGAAGTATATCAAATAATGAAGTCCAGATATTGGTCCACTCTCACTGATGATTATTTGGAAGCCTGCTGGAGAACTGAGTGCAAATCATCAGAATTATAGTGTTTATTTCATAGTGGATTGCTTTGTATCATTAAAAATATTAACATGATGTGTGTAAACTTTAAAGCTTAAAAAAATGACCTGACCACTGGAAAAAGTACATCTCAGACCAGAAAAGTGTGGACACACCTACTTCAGTAAGAGAGTAAGTGGAAGATAATGAGATGAGATAAGGTTTTATAAATTTCATTTTTAAAACATAATCAGGACAGTGAAATATTTTTTCTGTTGAATGAAAATTCAAGAGAATTCACAAATCTCACAAACTTGTTTGTATTAAAAATAAGTTGCATAATAATAATATTCCTAAAACATAATGCAACTACATAACTAATTAAAAATATAACTAACTATAACTAAAAAAACATCTTGTTCCCTCTAATCCTGTGACAAAGGTCCATTTACAGGAAGGGAGCTTCCCTCAAAGGAAGTGTAGCACATCGGCCTCAGCTGGTGACTGTTTTATTAAACCAGAGCCAATGGGAGGCTAAATGATGCTTGACTCCTGTCTGTGATCAGATTCTCTGTATCAACTGTAATTTGAGAGCGTGTGTGAATGATACGAGGTGAAGGATGGGGGTGGGTTCAGGAAAATGGTTCATGGTAACAGGATACTCTACTTGCCCACACCTCGTTAAAGGGGGTTATGAAATGTATCTATCGGGATAAAATAACAAAGTACGATACCAAGGCAGAACAGTGAGTTCAGCCAAAGTGACAGTGTTGCAACAAAGAACAAATAAAACGACTTCATGTTGGAAATGCACAAACGCGTTCAGAGACTCTCCAAGGAAATGAAAACATCACGCTGACCGTCAGCCAAAGATATTTCTGATTTAATGCATCCAGATTTAGTGACCTTTTCAAAAAAAAAATTGAGAATGTCTCAAAACACAGTGAGTGAACTTACACATACTTAGAAATACAAATAGATGCTTGGTGATATGTTTTTTGGGGGAAATGGGAATAAAATAAAAAGTCTAGATTAAACCCATCCATCCTTTATCTTCTGCCTAGTTCTTTACTAGGTTCATGGGGTGGGGGGATTTACATGCCAATCCAGGAAAAAACGTTTTGGCACTGACTAATTACACCCAGAACAGGTCACCAATCTATCGATGTCTATCAATCTACACTATAAATATATGTATGGGGGCAATTTAGGGCATCCATTTTATGCTGAATCCATGTTTTTGAACTGTGGGAGAACCCAGAGAACATTCACACAGACATGGAGAGAACATGAAATCTTCAACCACAATGGGATTCGAACCTGGATCACCAACACCGAAAGCACTCCATTATGCCAACCATTTATTAAACCACTTAAGGGAATTAAATACATGCAAATATAGTACCAATTTATAATAAACCCTTTTCATATGAACCTGTGAAATCCTGTCTCCAGTCTTCATTTGTATTTGTTATAAGTTTTAATTGTATGAAAGCATCTTCTCATCAAATGTACTCTCCAATCAAAAGGCATTAAAGCGCAGGCCTTCTAAAAGGCTCTTCAATCGAAGGCTCAAAATCTGATTGGCTGAAACAATAAAGGTTGATCTACAGTCATTTAATGGTACTGGGGCAAGCAACATTCATTTTGAAAGTGTAGGCAAAACAATGGGGCTGAAATATGATTGGTTAAATGCTTACCAAAAAAAAATTCGATGTCAGGAAGCAGGGCAACTGAGGGAAATATTTTGAAAGGATGTGGACAGAGCATTTGAAATTATTTAACAAGTATTTTTGGACAAAATATAATTAACATCAGCCTGTGATTCAGATATTTTTAGGCTTTTAAAGAAGACTTTGAAGGCCCTGATGGCCCGCCACTACTATGTGCCTACAGTGTTTACAGACAGAGGAATTTGTCCTTCACATTTAACCAATCCGTGCAGCGAGCACGCATGCTAGGAGTGGTGAGCCGCCCTGTATATGGTGCCTGGAGAGCAATTGGGGTTAGGTGTCTTGCTCAAGGGCACTTCAGCCATAGAAATTCGTGGAATCGGGAATCGAACCGGGGACGTTTTGGTCGCATGGATGATTCCTTAACAACAAGCCTACCACAACTTTTGACACACTTACTCTTTTGGATCCTACGAAGGTTTGTATACTCTCTACGACCGTCAAGACACTTCTCAAGATGTCTCATCAGCTTCACGTGGTTCGAGCAGCAACACCAGTGATTGGTGGAGATAGCAGTTAGTGCTATTGTGCATATGGGAAACTTTCATTGATGTGGACGTTGTATTGTTTGGTTATTTATTTATATATTTTGGTTATTGTTTGGTTTGTATTGTCACATGCCGTCAAGGGTACGTTAGCTAGAACATTATGAGATCATAAATATTAACCATTTAAACCCAAAGATACTTCTACAGGAAAAAGTGAGCTAAGTGAGTTTTATGAAGCCAGCTTCGTCTTGAACGTCTTGAAGTCTTATTGGACTGTTTTGTTTAAAAAAATTCCTTTAAAAAATACACAAATTTATCTGTCTAAGCTTCAAATTCTAAGCTAGTCCTTACCAGTTGCATTGTCCAGAAAAAAATCCACCGTCCCCTGGTCTGTAATGCTGTCTGGGAATATCTAGCCAAATATTTTGCTAATGGCTTTTTAATAACATGTTTTAAACAGGATTTAGGAGTCAGCACTGATGTGCCTGCAGTGGAAAACATAGGGTCAAGGGACTGAGCTTTAATCACTGACATATGATGGCACAACAAGAGAATGTGACTTGTTTGTTTTGCCATGTGAAACCTACTCACTGTATTAATCTGTATCTTCACTCTACATACAGGAACTATAGGTGGTTGGGTTGGAGCTACAGTACTTTTTACATATTAGACCAAGTTGTAGTACAGACTATTTAAAAATACACACGCGGTTTCTTGAATTGCCATGACATTTGATATTTCTTTAAACTAATTATTTACAATAATGCACAAACTTGGGCACCTTATTACTTTTATTAAAAGTGTAGTTTCAGTTCTTAAATCTCACTTATCTCCTTTCTAATTTGATAGTTGGATTGATATCGCCATCGAATGCAAGACCCCTCCAGTGTCACCCCAATTACCTACAAGCCTTAAACTTAGCATCGTGACTCCAGCTTTCCTACGTTCGATTGTTTGTTCGCTATCGCCATCAAACCCAATATCTCGGTCAGATTGGTGTCTTCACGAGTACCTACAAAGCTAAAACTTGGCTCCATAATTCATTATCGAGCCTTTAAAAAACTCTACGAGGGACGTAAAGAGGTTCCCCATACCCATCCAAGTGTTTTGGGCACTCGGCAGGATTCGAACTGGGAACCAGGAATCCCCAGCGCTGAGAAGTGAACATATTACCCACTAAGCCACTATGCCACCCCACACTATATATTAATTTCCAACCTCACTTAATAAAAGGGTTGTAGACACTGCCTCATGCTACCTCTATGATGAGAGAACTAACAAAATGCAAAAGGGACCAAAACATCAGCCAGAAAGGATGAGAACAGAGAAAGGTTTCCTGCAGAAGCTCTCCTTTATAGAGGTTGTCTTGCTAAGTGCCTCTCATTTCTACCTGTTACCTGTTCCATTTACACAACAGCAAGTGAAATTATTTCACAATGTTGCTTCCTATCTGGACAGGTTGTTTTCCCAGAAGTGGGGTTGATTTGGAGTTAATTTGTGTTGTTTAAGGGTTTGCTTTATACTTTTGAGCAGTGTGTAAACTCCAAAGCCATCACTCATTTAAAATAATAGTGTATTACACATTGATACGAACGTGAAGGGGTCAGAGGTGTGTCTTATTGTCAGTAATGTCACGGCTGGACAAACTGCTCAGCTAATCAGATTTAAGAAACAGAACTACCTTTTTTATAAATACTCTTTACAACTACCGGCTGTAGTAAGGACAACTGTCAACAGCGCACCTCACAGCTTGACTTAGGACGTGTTAGTTTGTCTTTGTTATCATGACAGGCTATGTTTTCATGGGCATCACGTGCAACCAATCAGCATGCCCTTTAAGAGCCAGCTGACTTTGATGGATTGCTATTTCAGTGGTGCAGTGTGACCAATTACACGTAAATCAACATTTACACCCTTTGCAGGAAAGGTCATCACAAGCCAAATGCCTAGTTTATATATAATAATAAAAATGCAATAGCCTTACAATAATATTTGGGAACACTTAATCAAAACAGGGTGGAAATCATAAGCATGTTACATCCCAAGCTAAAGGCCCTGCAGGGGACAGTAGTAGGCCTACTATTTTTGTGGTTACCTGCTGTATTTGTAACTCCATCCACAATTTTAATTATCTAGAGAACTGGGCGGTAATAAAAGAGACAGAACGAAGAAAGGTGAAAGATGGAGGGAGACAATAAGCGAGCCAAAGAGAGAGTGAGACAGTAATCTGTGCTACAACACTAAACTAGATTAAAATACTTGGTTTACAAATGAAACCAAAACAATGTAAAGGCATGAAATTAAATACACTTGTTTTGAAAAAATACAAAGCAGAACCACACAGAAACCAAAGTTTGCTGTTGTTTAAATCTCTATTTACACTTCATTGATTTTATAGTCATGTGGTGAGTAAGTGGAGTAGGGCAAGAGAGCGAGAGAGAGTGAGCGGGAGAAAGAGACAGAGTGTAAGCACTTATAAGTAATAAGGGTTCAATATCATTACTCCCAGTGGAAGTGCTAGAGCTCAACCATAAGATAATTGTGTTGGGTGAATCCAGATCTTTATTAAATGTTTTACACTAAACATGTTTTTGACTCCAGAGAGAAATAACAATAGATGAGGCTGTCAACCGCACAACGCAAAACGTCTTTTACAAATTCTCTTAATTGGACATGGGTGTGTAACAAAGGGAAAAAGAAATAAAAACAAGCTCAGGACTGGCTTTATTAAAACCCTAAGCAAATAGGAAGCCCGTCCACTCGAACAACCAACATGTTGTGACGAGCAGCGTCCAGCAGAAACTTCCCAGCAAAACCAGGCATGCCGCCTTGCCATCAATGTGCAGGATTTTCAGCTGATAAGAAAGAACTTCAGCTTGCAGAACCAATAAGTCATGCCAAACAGCCCCTGCAGAAACTTCCAAGCAAAACTAGGACCCCTACCTTGACAATCAATGTGCAGCTAATGCCACAGGTTACTTTTACTTGGGAGTTTCAGCTGCGCATCGTTCACTATGACGTGTTCGATCAGCAAGGTGGCAGGCCTGGTTTTGCCTGGAAGTTTCTGCTTGACACTGTTTGGCACAACCTGTTTTCACAATGTTTGGAATTTGTGGTGGTGGGGCGTAGTGCTTCGTCTCGGGAGTAATTTGGGCAAATACAGTCTTTCATTTGTGCCCCATGCCGTGCTTGGATGTGAGCGCTCGCTTCTTGTGGGTTGTTGAAACATCTATTTCCCCATGTGGCATGTGCTGTTCCCAGTTTTAAAGGGAACATAATATTGCAATGCACACAACATTATGGGTGACACACCAGAGTTCAAAAGATTGGTTTGCTGAACATGAAGATGAAGTTGAACATCTCCCATGACCTGCACAGTCACCAGATCTAAATATTATTGAGGCACTTTGGGGTGTTTTGGAGGTGCGAGTCAGAAAACATTTTCCTTCACCAGCATTACGAAGTTACCGGGCGACTATCCTGCAAGAAGAATGGCTTAAAATCCCTCTGACCACTGTGCAGGACTTGTATATGTCATTCCCAAGATGAATTGACACTGTATTGGCTGCAAAAGGAGGTTCTACACCATACTAATAAATTATTGTGGCCTAAAACCAGCTGGATAAGTTTCATTTTATTGTCCAACCCCTGTGTGTGTGTGTGTGTGTGTGTGTGTGTGTGTGTGTGTGTGTGTGTATATATATATATATATATATTATTATTTTTTTTTACATAACAGAATACATATTCAAATATGTATATATTTTTTATATATTTATGTGTGTAGTGTTTCATTTAAAAATAAGAAAAAGTTTTTTTAAAAGATTCATTTTGATAATACAGTAATTGATAAGGCAAACTATCCTTTAATCCCAAACCACTCCCTCCCTAGTAGGAAAGCCCTACCTAGTGCAGTCAAATACCTGCTTTATTCACTAAGTAGTGCACATATACAGCGAATTCGTACTACTTTAGATTTCAACCCATTGTCTCTCGTAAAAATACGTCACTCAGATTAACCCACTCAAGTAAATAGTTTCAGGTTAAAATGGCGATGACTCAGTAGTGTAACTATATTTCAGTTTTTATACGCTATTTGGTTTTGTTTTACCAGTACATTAAAGCGGCGACACTCGATTAGCAGCGCTGCTAACTGGCTAACAGTTGACAGTCGTTTGCACAACACAATGAGTCGTGCACTCTGAAAAAAACTTGAGCGCCACCACCGTCTCACCTGACAGAGCAGAGATGAGCTTAGTTAGCGGATACAGTCCATAACATATAAGACTCCCAATCATGGCTTAATGAGCAGTTACCTGACAATTTAAATGAGGAACCTGAGTATTCCTGCGTGCAAGCTGAATGCAGCACGTGTCGGTGGTGGGCGGGCCTAAACATAGTTCCACGCGCGGTTGCAACATGCGCTGACCTTACAACTCTTATTGAATCCGTTTATTATCTGTAAATTATGAGCAAATGCCAGATCAATGATTTGTTGCGTCATAATTTCTGTATATTATTCTTCACACTCAGAAATCAGGAGGTTTATGTGAGTGGTGTATCATTCTCATCATTGCAGTGACATTAACACAAGGTGGTGGTGTGTTTGGACCATGGGTCAACCATGTCCAGATTACTCAAAATGGCTCAAAGCACAGCATGGAGACAGAATGCAAAAACCAAGAGCCACAGAATGAACTTAAACCACACAATGTAACTCCAAGTCAATAACACTTGTGTGAAAGTTAGGAAGCAACACTGATTGTGAACCAATTTCACTTGCTGTTGTGCAAATGGAACAGACAACAGGTAGAAATGAGAGGCACTTAGCACTCCTATAAAGGAGAGCTTCTGCAGGTGGTGACCACACCCCTTTTCTCTGTTCTCATCCTTTCTATTTTTATTTCTCTTTAGCCTGCGATAAGAGCACTGATGCATCTGACACAACTACTGACAACATGACTGTGTGGAACTGCTTGACCTTAAATTTATTAAATTCGCCATTGCATTGCCATTTGAAAAATAAAGGTCATTGTGACAGTGAAATTGTTTATAGCAGTGTGTATTTTCATAGAACCTTTGTGGTAAAAAAAAAATGTCAGAAGGAACTATTGGCCCCAGAACATCTTTATCAAATTTGGCCCCTGCAATAGGGCAACTAGACGTAATGTACGTATGCGGTAACAGACTCATCGTGGTAAAAAAGTTATTTAAAAATGTTTAAAATGATCTCTACAGCCATAAACCTGTGCAGCTAGGAGGGTGACTGTAGAAACTATTATTATTATTATTATTATCATTTCTTTATTTTACTTTTGCAATTATTCAGGTGAACATCCACAGGTCTATGTCTGTAAAGTTTTTTTCATGTTGTCAGACACTTCTAATAAAATTCTTAAGTGGGAAAAACAAGCAGTTTTCAACTAGTTTTCTTCTTTTTCTATTCCCTAACCTAAATGATTATCCCATGTCATCATCATTTATTTAATGTTTTTGCATTCCTACATGATAATTGATCAAGTTTAATATTTTTTGCTTTTAGTAAAGATTAAAACTGAATAACAATAAGACAATACAAAACATAGGGTGTTGGGCTATCAATCTGAAGGTTGTGGGTTCAAATCCCAGGTCTGCCTTAATAGCCAATGTGGGTCCTTGAGCCAGTCCCTCTACCCTCATTGTGTTCTGACAGCACTTAATTTGGGATACTTGTAAGTCGCTTTGGATAAAAGCGTCTGCTAAATGACAAAATGTAATGTAAGTATTGTTACAGTATATAACGGAGAACTGATTTTTTATATCCACTAGATGGTGCTGCAACACACTCCAATCGACTAAGTTCCCAAGGAGTTCTAATAAACACTAAAGCTTCTTCAGTTACATCTGAGCTCTTGATTTTTAAGTCACTAAGTTTTGTGCATAGTTGCTTCTAAATTTTTTAAACTTTCAATGAATTAATTATTGAATAAATGTATTAATTATATATGTACCCACCATGCTGCTAATTCATTCAATATCTTCTGCTTAATCCTCTACAAGGTCGCAGGGGCCCTATGCTCATCTCGGGAACTGGGT
>JAOUQT010330578.1:0-13457 GCA_025769995.1 Xyliphius kryptos
TGAAGTTGGATCAGCCGGTCATTTGATTTTGAGTCGGATTCCAAATCCAGACCTCCATGAGATCATCATTTACATTCTGATCTTCTTTTGTTCTCATTCCACTCTCTACTAAAGAAAGATTTTACACTGAAATACTTGATTCATTCAGATGTAGGACGTGGTATTTTGGTGTTCCCTTTAGGTTTTGGAGCAGTGTGTATGAACTCCAAAACCATCACTCAGTTAAAAACAACTGCCTTTCAACTTTCATGTTGTTATCAGGTTCTCCACCGTGGCACAGCATGGTTCCTGTTGAAGGTCTAAATCAGAGCAGTTCCTCCTTTAATGCAGTGTTTGTGTTGCTACTTATCTTCACAGTTAACGTGCAAATTACAAAAGCTGTAAACGACGTCCTGTGGTTCAGAACATCAAACGCGATGTCCGGGTTTTTAACGTGAAGCCTGCATGGCACGCACAACCCTCACGCTGTGACAGCACTGCGACCACACGCCCTTCCTGTTTCATTACCCAGAGTTCCACCAGCTTCAGAATCAAACAAACACAGGCCGACGAAACTCTGCGTTATTTATTAAGAACAATCAACCCTTGTTGGATTTGGCGGTCAGGCCGGGGGGGGGGGGATGTTGGCGTGAGGGCAGCAGGTACCACCCGGTGTTCTGCCCCGAACCTCACTCTATAAAAATACCTTCATTTGAAATAAATAAACGCCAAACACTATCACACATTTATTTCCCGTTGTTCTCAGGTTCTCCACCACAGTGCATTGTGGGTATTCTGCCACTTTATTATGTGATCACTGTGTTTTAGACTCCGCGGACGTACTGCGCTGCAAACACAGAGGATCTGGAGATCGTTATCAAACATGTCAATCATACCTACCCAGACTCCGCCCTGATGGCTGCGGGGGTTTCTATGGGAGGGTACGTATCTCACACACACACGCTATTATTAAACGGGTCGTTCTCGCCTTAAATCTGATTGGCAGTCTTTAATTATTAAAGAAACCGGAGATCATGTCGTTGCAGTCAGAGTTCTGATTACGTTGCGAATAGCGAGTTTATTAGCGGTTTTACTTTCACTAAACACATTCATAAATCAAACCTTGTTTTTTATGATCGTGTGTGTAAGTGTTTTATAAATACAATAAGACGCTCGAGGTTGTGCATTATTGTGAATAAACCACGGGGAAGAGATGTAACTGTACTCCACTTGCACATCTCGCCTAATCACACCGTATCGGCCGTGATTTATTCACAATAATGCCACGCCCCCTCATGCCTTATTGCTTTACTAATGAATCAGTTCGGACAAAACACCCTGATTCACTTCTTTCCTAATACTGATGTTCTGTCGCTCGGTCAGACTGCTTTCCTTTGGTGTTACGTATAAACGCTAACAAATTCACGCAGCTCCGCGGTGATGCCGCCCACAGCTCCTTTATTCAAGGAATATACACTAAACAGGTATGGAACTAGTAGGAGGAACCAAGGACCAAGACGGGCTTTTTGAATGAATTTAAATGGACTTGAGACGGGTGGGGGTGGGGGTGGGGTTGTTCTCACGGCTAAACTGAAAACAAATGAGATTCAGATGACCTTCACGTTTACATCCATTAAAGTATATACAGTGAGTTAAAGAACATGCTCAAGAGCAGAGTAACTGGATTACACCCAGAACTGGTTAAAGGTCCGGTACCATAACCAGAGTGGGAACTGCTGATCACAATATCAGGTTCTTGTTAAAGATCAGTAATAAATACTTCGGCTCTACAGGAGCATTTATACACACAGCACTATGTAGTGCACCTCTGTAGGGAGCGAGGTGGAGGATCCCGAATTGACCGCGTTGGACGGTCCATAGGGCTTCATGGTGGCTTTATTACACCCTATGTAGTGCACTTCTGTAGGGAATAGTGGGCTGAATCTTAAATTAGATGTCCGCTGACTGAACTGGACTCCTGAAGCGGACGGCACTTTTCCTTAAAGAAACAAATAACGAGACTTTATTTAATTAGAGGCCACAATTTGATTGTTTTTTTTTTTAGTTCCTGTTTAGTTGGGAGTACCTGTTCTCCACTGGTTCTCCGCCGTGTGTTGGAACGCTATGCTGATGAACGCTGTTGCGTCTCCACAGGATGATGCTGGCAAACTATCTCGGTCGTAAAGGTCAGGCTACATGTTTGAAGGGCGTGGTGGTGTTCTCCGCCGGCTGGGACGTCTTCGAGTGCACGGCCTCGCTGGAGAAACCGCTGGACCGACTCCTCTTTAACTCCTACCTCACCAGCTGCCTCCAGGCCTCCGTACATCGGTCAGAAACAATAACCAGGACTGAAGTAAACCGACGCATGATCATTTTATCTAGCTGTTTGGTTACGATGGATGGAGTGAACAGTGCCCTCTGTCAGTCTTATTGGGTAGTGCACCATCTCTAACCAACACTCATGTTTTACAGACACCGACCTGTTCTTGAGAGGAACTACGACATTGATCATGTGATGAAGGTAAAAGAATGGCTTGTGTTAGCCTTTGCGTTTTTGATCCTGCCCCACACTCACCCCGGTCCTCTCCTCTGACGCCACCTACAGGCGAAAACCATACGAGAGTTTGACGAGCGCTTCACGTCCATCATGTTCGGCTACCCGACCAACGATGACTACTACAGAGATGCGAGTCCCATCCACAAGCTGAAGTCCGTCCAGGTTCCCATGCTGTGCCTCAACGCAGCTGATGACGTTTTCTCGCCCAATCACGGTGAGGACGGCAAAATGAGTCCGTAGGTTTGTAAATTCTGAGTCCAGCTGTTACAGTAAGCACCACATCTGTATTGCAGCCATTCCAGTAGAGGTAGTGAAGCAGAACCCAAACCTGGCACTCATCATCACCTGCCACGGCGGCCATATTGGATTCCTGGAGGGCTTCTGGCCTCGCAACAGCACCTACATGGACCGAGTCTTCCGTCAGTTCATCAAGGCCGTGTATGAAAATAGCGACAAGCTAACGGAGCTGGCCAGCTAACACGACCATGCGCTGTTCGCCTACAGCGCCCTCTAGAGCCAGGAGCAAAAAATTACAACTACAACATGCGACATTACCAGGAAAAACAACCTCATCGTGTCCATTTCATCCATCAGCATCCAACCTGATCAGCACTTATCCATCAGATTTATTGATCCAATCACCCATCAGTGTTTGTGTTTCATTGTTTTCTTTGTATCCACGGTGATGGATGAGGATCCAGAGGGAGACGTTTACAAGACAGTCGTACGGTAAAGAGCACCAAAGGAAAGGACCGAGAGCTAGAAGTGTCAGAGAGGAGGACGCTGTGATTCTCATTAGAAATCAGAAGGATGGAGAAGATGAACAAAGTGATTAGCGGGACGGGATAGGCGGGATGTTTGGGAGAATGTGAAGGAGAGGAGATTGAGAAGGGGAGGATATGTACAGAGGAGGTTCATAACATAAGGATAATGAGGATGGAACCACCTGAGAGGAGGAGGAGAGGAAGGAGCAAGAGGAGGTTTAGGGAGGAGCTTCATCTTTAGGAGAAGGTGAGAGAAAATAAAGAACCACTGTAGTACCCCCTACAGGGAACAGCTGGAATATGGTTTCCTTGTATTAATGGCTGAACTTCAAAATCAGTTCCTGTAACTCTCCATCTGTTCAGACCGTGTGTGTTTGAGAGGAACCATACAGCTACGTTAACCCAACAAACCTTCTCGCTGTTTTTAACGGTCATTGGTGTAAAAACTTGTCCACCTTCGTTAAGTTACCCATTACCATTTTACTGACCACCTTTCTCTCTCGCTCTCTCTACTTATAAGAAATTGGTTTCCATTTTATTCTAACTCATCACTCGGTTCCAGATCTTTTCCAACTTGACCCCAAACTTCTTTCCCTCAAACATTTTGTTCCCAATTCAGTTCAGAGTTAAATCCTCTGGAATCATCTCTTACTGGAATAATCTTTACTGGTTTGTGGAGATGTTTACATCTTTATTTTGTCTACATTTACATTCAGCCAAGAGCCACTTACAAATATCCCAACTTGGTTGGAGTCAGAACGCAGGGTTGGGTCACACAGCAGTGAGGGTTAAGGGTTTTGAACCTTTATTGGTCAGTTCAGTGGATTTGGGAACTGAACCTCTAACCTTCAGATTGATAGCCCACTTCCTATTTGAATGAGACATATGGATCATCAGTTTATATTTCTTTTCTATTTTCAATCATTTTATGTATCGGTTCCCTTCTGTCCATTACTTTCTCACCCGTTCTGTCTCCATTCGATTAACCGCACCCCACATTCTTCATTTAAATCCAGCCCTGTTTTTCTTTTCTTTTTCTGTTTCTTAATACTTTGAATCCTGTTTCAGTTTGTTATTTCTTCATTGATCAGGTTCTAACAGAAACCATGTGGTACCTTTAGAACCCTCCATCAGACCTGCTCCTCAGACCTGTTGCTTCCATCATCGTAACGTTTCTTCTCCATTCTGCTCAAATTCACTGTATTCACCGTCTACAGTTTCCTCATATCATCCATAAATTCACATCACATTCCACTTCAGCTTCATAACGCTTTTTCATCCAGTCAGTGAATTTCTTTCTCTCTTTTGTTCATTTCTAGCTGAACTTTAGTATTATTTCTCCGCCGTGCCCGTTTCCACACGCCCGCTGCCCGGTGTATGTAGCTTCGTAGCCCTCAGGGATGCAGGATTTCAGTCACAGTGTATCGGTGTCCGCCGTCGTTTGCTAAACAGTTCGTCCTGTGAACTCTGACATCATTCAGACCTTTATATATAAAAAAAAAAACAAAAAACAAATGCATGCACGTCCTCTCCACGCTGCATTGTAGTCGCGCTGGAGGCCTTTTTTTCTTTTTCAAGAGGAGTCTGAGACAAAACAAGTCATGTGAATTTGAACAAGGAATGTGGATTTTGCACTACGTTGAATTAACGCACCTCCAAAAGGCCTTGAGATTCTAGAACCTTCAAGCTTTAAAAGACATGAAGTAAAACAGAATAAAGTCCAATCAGTATTTATAGAGATGTTAAAATGAGGGCGTGGCCTCCTCAAACACCTGCTTATGAATCATATCAGCAGCGACGACCAGGTCTTACAAAAGTGTGATGTCCTGCATGGTCCTGACGTCCCAAAACCCTGCTCTGTACCTCGGGTCTTCAGTGTTCTCTCATTAGAACCGGGTGTTGTTGGGTGGGTTCTGCACTGTTTCTAACGCCCTGTAAACGGTGTGTAGTGTCTACAGCATTAGAATTCTGTAGGGTTCACATAGAGGACATTTGGTCAGGCCGAGGTCCAACGTGTTCTGATTTAGTTCCAGATCCTGTAAACTGACGGAACCCGGGAGTTCTGTCAGCATCTTAGATCAACCACTGATTACCAAACTAATTACAAAGATCTAATATATTTTAACAATATTTATTGTTTTAAACTGATGAATTATTTATAAAACAGATTTAAGATTTTTCTCTCGTAAGTGAAATCAGGAGCTGCATTAAACAAACGGATTGCTTTTGAAAAAGTGCATCATAAAGTGCGTACTGACAGAAAACATCAATAAAATGGCTTAACTGTTCATTTCCCTCGTTTTCATTTGTTTTTATTTTAAGAGGAAGTGCAAATGGGGAAACTACAAACCTGTCTATTTTGCTAATTAAGAATAAAGTGAAATACACAGATTTAAAGTAAAGATAAAAGACCAACTGCCATTCTGATCACGGGGTCACTAACAGGTGGACCGCGGTCTGGTCCAGAGCCAGACGTTCACTGCACACCCAAACCGATGTTATTAGTTAAGTAGCTGAACTTTCATTGTGTTTGTGGTATAGGCGTCACCGTGCAGTAAACTCACAGACCAATCGCGTGTGCAGTAAGATAACCAAAGGCGCTCCTCAGCCAATCAGATTTGAGCAGATTTAGGAGCGCAGCGCGAGCACAGACGACGTACGAAGCGAGAAGCAGCAGTTGGAGAACAAACCGACTCACAGAGAGACTCGTTCAGACGGCTGATCGATCCGCACATTGGTGATCTTACTGCGCACGTGATTGGTCTGCGAGGTTACTGCATGGCGATGCCCCCGTACCCCAAAGACAAGAGAAGGTCTGATGCTTAAAATAAACTGAGAATTTAATCAGTTGTTCATCGGTTTGGGTCCACAGTGAATAACGTTGTGCCTCTCGGTGAACTCTGGCCACTAGGGGTGTAAACCTGCAGAACAATTCGATCGGTTATCGATTCTTTAAGCCAACGATTAAATTCAATATCACGGATGTGCGTTTTTATAAGACGGGTTTATGGGAACAGCATCAGTGTTTGGAAATGCTGAAATCTTAGCGGTCTGCAGTCTGCAGATGAAGGACATGCTGGTAATTTAGAGCTTATGGGACCTTAATGCAAATCTTTGGTGTTTTTCCACCGTAGGCTTAATTTGCACGAGGTGCGATGTGGGCGAGCTGTGGGGTGGGATGTGGGTGGGGTGGTTTAGAAGCATGTGCAGCGGACATGCAAAATGCAAACGTTTGCAACCACAAAATATCTGTATGACGTAAATCCTACGAGTTTTTGTCGCTAAACTGTTCAGATCTAAACATGTAAATGTTGAACACCATGCAGAGGAGGAGGAGCCTCATCACCTTCCTCCTCAAACTTGTTCATTTCTTTTTTGTACATCATGTGAATCTGTGTTCTCAGACCCGGTGGTGGTGAGATGGAGGTCTGACGCGGGCGACTGCGCTGCAGGATCACACTGCACAAACATCAGAAACATTTTTGTTTTTAGGAACAATTCAGACTGAATGTGTTGGAAACATGCGCTCCAGTTTAAAAACAAAAACCACCAAAGTTTTCTGTCGAGCACTTTATTATGTGGATTCCAGCAGTTAGTACCAGTAGGGGGCATCACTGCTGATGAGCATCCGAAAGAGATGAACCCATCAGACAGAACATGTTCTCCATGCCAGTATCCTTCCAAAGGTTTCTGGGGGGGGTGGGGGGGGGGGGGTCCATGCAAAGTGCTACAATGTATAGATGTACAATATATATATATATATGAGGAGAAATAAATAAATACAAGGATGTGATTTTACCAGGTGATGTGCTTTAGGTTGTGTGTTTACACACACACACACACACACAACAACAACAACAACACAATCAGACTGTTACACACACAATACATGAGTTTGGTTTCACGATCACAGTGTAGTTACATTACAGGTTACTGTACAGTGTGCGTATACAGATTATACACCATCATATAGAAATCATTTACTGAAGAGTGGAACCTGTTACTGCTGCATAGGGGAACCAGATTAGGAACCAAATTAAAGGCTAACTGGTGTGCTAGCTCAGTGTTGGTGTATCAATCAGAAGGTTGTGGGTTCAAATCCCAAGTCCACTGATGTTACCAATGTGGGTCCTTAAGCAAAGACCCTTCACCCTCACTGCACCAGGGGTCCGGTGTGTGACCCTGTGTTCTGACCCCAAACATTTAGTGGGATATTTGTCAGTCGCTTTGGATAAAAGCATCAGTTAAATGACCGAATGTAAATGTGAACCTGATTAGGAACCTGCTGTCGGTGTGATACTGCTCTGTAAATTACTCAATGTGAGCCAACATTACAGTTTAAAGAAAACTTTCAGAAGCAGGAGAGAAAATAACCTTAATGTTAGAAAAGTTCACCTGCAACCAAAACACATTTTCATTTTTATTCTGAGAAAATAAAACCGGCTTTCATTCAGACGCCATTCTTCAGTCGAAGCAAACGTGAAGACACCGAAATCCATCGACTTTAAACGAATTTTAAACACAATCTGATAAAAAGCAAGTGTGTGGAAGCTCTATCTCTGATTTTAAATAAGTGTTTTGTTAAAAAGTAAATGAAATAACTTACATTCTAATGAAAACACGCCGTTCGGTCCCTGATGAGTCAAACTCAATTAAACTCCGTATCGATTACAGCGGTTTGAATACCGCAAAGTGAATCAAGTGAATCGATTCAGGAGTAATTGAGACTCACTTAACCCAGTTGTTCAAATGAATCGATTTGATTAAGTGACGCCTGTCGCTTTAGATAGAATAAAAGTTTGTTACAGACAAAAATATATAAATGATTAACTTTTAAATACAGTGTGCTTTTTAAACACCTACCAACATTTAATGGAATGTAATACACATGATGAGTCATTCTAACGTATATAAATAAAAATGTAACTGTTCGTTTGCTCAAAATATCAAATCTACAAAAGTTCTTCACTGATTGTTTAGAAATTTTGACACAATGCGCATGTTTTTGTATACTTTTTTTGCTTATATATGTGTAAATAATAAGTGTATGGCATCTCTATAGCAACTGGCACACGGGTTGAGTGGAGGGGATTACATGAGGCGCTTGGCATGTGGTTGGCGCGCGGGACGGAATTAAAGAAAGTTATCTCAACAAATAAGCAAATCAGTGAGTCACTTCAATGAAATGTGCTGTAAAAATATCTGTACAACAGCTAACGGCTAGTTTATTAATTGTCTTTTAACGTTCACGCTGTTATCAAGTTCAGCATGTTATAAATCTGCGCGCTCTCTCTCTCTCTCTCTCTCTCTCTTTCCTATTCCATTCCAAATGTAATTATAACATGAACGTAACCTGCAGGTCAACACATCACACTGAGCCTTGAACCTTAACCTATAAACCAGTAGGTTATGTCCCCCGACCCTCTGATCCCAGACACATTTATCTGACCGTCCATCTGTCCCTCTGTCTGCTGATCAGATTATATTCCTGCAGTGTGTAATCCAGATCAGCAGCTGTTCAGTATGCATTTAGAACTAATTTTCCCAGAAGAAAAAAACTCCATCAATCTTAACATTTAAGGACTGCAAAGTTTTCATTTCAATTTAAATCAATATTAATCCAGTTAATTCGTTATGGAGTCTCCAACATACAACAGCAGTGGCGTATCACGCTTCATGAACAGAATCATCCAACAACAGCTGTTGAGATCGCAGCAAAAAAGAGCATGTAATGCTGAAGCTCAAAGACGCCGTAGAGAGAAAATAAAAGAAGAGCCGCTAAAACAGAAAGGTGAGGCTTTTTTTATTTTTAGGCTTTCTTCTTTAACTCGATTGTGTTTCTGCTTTTTCTTTGATGGGCTGTGAGTCTGAAAACATGTTTTGGTCTCATGGTACAATGAGATGTGTCCATCAACTGATCACGCCGTAAATCCCCAAAGCAACCATCAAAAACGTCGACCAACACCAAATCCGGTGACCTCCAAAGTCACCAAAACCAGAGGATCCACTGTGTTCATTGTTTACAAGCTGTCCCACCGTTTGGAAACCTGCTCCAAGGTACCTTTTCTTGATTGTGAAAGTAAGAACGGTAGAAATAACTCAGACAGACGCCTTTCAGGAGCTTATCAACTTCACTTTACTGTTACATTCATAAATTCAAAGGAGAAAAAAGAACAACTATCACATCATCAAACCCACATCCAAACCAGAAGATCCTGAGGTAGAGTACAGCAACGATTGAACATTCATGTGCGGTTTGGTGCATTGTGGGTTTGCGAACGCGCGGCAGAAAAGATTGTGAGAAGCAAATTGCATAATTTATGTGCGCAAAGTCTTTTCTGTACAAACGAGAGACATTCTAGAGGTCGCAATGCAGGATCTTCATTCACATCAACACTGGTCTTGATTTAAAACAGTGCTGGCAAACCGGTTCAGTCCGGTTCACCACACACCTTTACGGTTTGGCCCTTCACAATGAGCCAAGCGTTTAGTGCAAGTTCACTCTTCAAGCTTCAGAATTCATTTCTTCAGTTGTGTGCAAAGACGATCGATTCGGACATCGTGTTGCCGCAATGCTAGCCTGCACCTAGCTAGCTAGCAAGCTAGTCAATTTAGTACAACTTTCAGTCCAAGAAAGTTGTTCAATAAATATCGATCCAACAAAATGGGACCTGCTTTCTTTACTTTAAATAAAAATAAAAAAAAACAAACTATAAAGGAGGAACTAAATACAACACCACACAGAAGTTCCTCTAAAGCATAGGTAGGTTCTCTGTACCATGGAAAAGCAAGTGATTCCCACAACCACCAAAAACATTTTATATATTAATATCAGGATTTTAAAACATTTAAAGAGTCCTACAGATCGGTTCCAATCTGCTCATCTGGTTCTTTACGTTACATTCAGCGTCGCGGGACTTTTAACAAACACTACAGGATCTGGTTGGAGCAGCGATGATGTCAGCACCTTTAAGGCAGTAAGCGTCCCAGCAACGTTCAGACAATAATGTGGAATGTTCTAGCTCCCGCTGCCTCAACGTTCTGAAAATCCCCACGACTTCCCGCCGCAGACTGAACCCTCCAGAAAACAAATTTAGACAAACGAACAGAAGGAAGTGTCTGATGTACTACAGGAACCCACGGGTCTAAAACAGAAACCAGGAGAACTCATTTTAGCATAAAGAGAGCGGCAGAAGAACCTTTCTTGAGTACAAAACAATTTGTGGGCTACAGCTCTGACTCGCAAGTTCACAAGATTATAGGAAATGTTCCAAAAGGGAAGCGGAACGTCACAAAGAGACTGGCATCATAAACAATGTGGTAACTATAAAAGTACCTGAACTCCTGAACCAAACAGTTCCAGGAACTCAGAGAGAGACTACACATTATTATTTGTGTTAACATTCAGACCACATGACGTACATTATGTAAAAAAAGCTAGCTGGCGCTATGGCAACGTTTGCATCGTTGTGAGGTGGAGACCTAGCTGAGCACGTCACCAAATACATCACTCATGGTTCCAGTAGGAACTAATGAGGTTCTTAAGAATCTGATGATCAAAGCCTCATGAGGAAACAAGATGAGATTAAACTGCTGATGGTTACACGGTGGGCGTGGCTTTTCAAAAATGTTGGTTGCAATCCATGCGCAGTCATGCTAACCATGAACATCCTTACAACTGTTCTGAAGGTCAATTTATTCATTTATTATCTTTTATTCACCATTAGGGGGTTTCTCCCCATGCCCATTCAGGGGAGAATGTTTCGGGTGCTGGGCAGATACACCCAGCAGAGGGCGCCAGTCTATCGCTGGGCACACACTCACTCACAAACTATATGGGGCAATTTAGAGCAATTTAAATCCATGTTTTTGGACTGTGGGAGGAAACCAGACAACCCGGAGGAAACCCATGTGGACACGGGGAGCCCCAGTGCTGACAGACGATGTGCTGACCACTACGCCACCATGCTGCTCCTGAAGGTAAATATTCATTATGAAACTTTTCCAAAATACCACGTACGATAAAGTAGAGTGTTAGCAGCTGTAGTTTCGCACAGAGCGGCTTAGCGGAGTACAGAGCAGCTTAGCGGAGTACAGAGCAGCTTAGCGGAGTACAGAGCTGCGAGCGTTACAATAACACGGTTAAATGAATAAAGTTTGTTGGTTCTGATCCACGACACTCTCGATGTAACGTAAGGCTTCCTGTAGGCAACTCCTGGTTCTTTGGGGTTTAGCATACTTGATGGTCATTGGCTGATTAGCAAAAATACTGACGCGCACGAAAAGAGAGCGAGTAGAAAAGAGAACAGTGGTAACAGCGAGTCGATTTGACTTCAGACAAAACCCTGAGATGAGGTCTACACCCGCAGTGGATGCAGCCGGGCCCCTGACTGGGGACCCCAGTTTACAATCATAATCAGGTGGTCCATGGATCACCATGGCAACCACCCACAAAGTACAATCTTCACAGTATTCTTTCAGGCTAGGTCAGGAACTCGGGGTGAACTCTGATACGTCGGTGCGGAATTAAATATGGCGTCCTGTCAGTAAATATAAAGGCCGGTCCTCACTGCAGTTGGCCGTCTGGAACTCGTCCCGGAGGCGGAACTGCCACTCGTCCTCCAGTTCTAGACGAACGATGGTCTGCCGCAGAGAGCTTCGGTCCTGGGAGACCACACACAGCGTGGCACCTGACAACACACCACAGGAGAAGGCGTTACCGGCTGTTGGTCTCGGTGACTGACCGCTCGTCCAGCGCTGAGTGATGTTCACATTTTAACTTTAACTTCAGGCTTTAAAATCAGGGATACGCTGCGTGAACGTTACCTTTCAGGAAGCGGAATTTCTTTAAGAATCCCGAAACGACGAAGGAATCACACAGGTAGAGCAGCAGCCCGCTGAAGACGACGCCGCTGTGGTCCAGGTTCACCGAGTGAGGCCTTGAGCTGACGTAGCACACCGACAACTACACACACACACACACGGAGAGTCAACAGGAGACACACCACCACGCATGGAACACAACGTGCTGAATTAAGCTGCATCTGACCTGAGGTCCGAGGTCCAAGTAGGTGTCGACGGCGAGGATGGGGTGTGTGTAGTTGTGTAGAGCAAGAGGGAACAGGTGAGTACTGCAGTGCTGCAGGAACCTCTCCAAAAGGAGCTGTGCAGGAGCATCCAGCAGGGGGCACTCACTGTCAGGAGCGCAAACAAACTGAGAACTAGGAACCGGGGATGGCGTCTCCATTGCCTACACACACACACACACACACACACACACACACACACACACACACACAAACATTATTGATATAAAATATAGCAGCCTGACTGAAGGGAAAGGTTCAACTACACATAGCCATTATAGCGCCTCCTATAGACATTAAAGCAAATTTGATTGGTTTTTATTGAGTTGTAGAATTTTTGAGTTTTTTATTTTTCAATAAATGATGAATTCATTCAAATTTTGATGTCTTAACTAATTTGTAGGCAGCACTGTGGTTAGCTTGTTCTCTCTGTGCTGGGGATTCCTGGTTCGAATCTAGAGGTTCTTCGGTTTCCTCCCTGGACTGGCGCCCTGTCCTGGGTGTATCTGCCCAGCGCCCAGAGACGTTCTCCCCTGGATAGGCATGGGGAACCCCCCCACTGGGACTCTAGTAGAGGAATAAGTGGAGGATGATGGATGGATGGATTAATTTGTGCGTAGCAGTCTGACGGAAAGTCAAACTTTTTTTTGATAATTATTAAAAAGTTTATAAAAGTAGGTTTTTCACATTATGTTAATTAACAACAATCACAGTGGCCGTATCGTATGGGTGCAGTGCAAAAATGTTTGTCAGGGAGGACGTTTGGGTTAAAGTTAGAAGCCTAAATGCATTTTGCTGCACTATAGCGCCAACTACAGGCCAATCAGTGTGAGTGAAAGCTGGGGCCTAGAACTTTTACACAGTTCCTAGAACTATTTCAGAAAGAACCTTTTCCTTCTTGTTTCTGTATCAGGGACCACGGTCCATTATGATTTTTTTTTGGAGACACAGAGACCACGAGTGACAAACACCACGTCAGAGGTCAGACACTGATGTTGGGGGAGGGGACCTGGCTCTCTGCTTCATCCCAAATGTGTTGAATGTGGTTGAGGTCAGAGTCGCTCTAGTCCT
>JAOUQT010330588.1:0-13456 GCA_025769995.1 Xyliphius kryptos
ATATACTGCTCAAAAAAATAAAGGGAACACTAAAAGAACACATCCTAGATCTAAATGAATAAAATATTTAGATATTTGGATATATTCAGTTGAAAATCAGTGGAATGCATTGAGAGCAAAATAACATAAAAACTATCAAAATGCAAATCAAAATTATTATCCCATGGAGGTCTGGATGTTAAATTGTGTTGTTTAAGCGTTCCCTTTATTTTTTTGAGAAGTGTATAATGCATGTAGATAAAATAGGGCGGCACGGTGGCTTAGTGGTTTGCACATTCGCCTTTCCGCGCTGGGGGTTCCCGGTTCGAATCTTGATCTGGGGCGTGGGTTCTTCGGTTTTCTCCCACAGTCCAAAAACATGGATTCCAGGTCAATTGAATGCTTTGTATTGCAATTGAATTGCCCTGTATAGTGTGTGTTTGTGTGTGTGGATGTGTGTGTGTGTGTGTGCCTAGTGATGGATTGGTCCCCAATTTGGAGCAGCCAATTCACCTTGAGGGCGGCATGGTGGCTTGGTGGCTTAGTGGTTAGTACGTTCGCCTCTCAGCGCTGGAGATTCCTTGGAGTCCCAATCTGGACGGAGTTTCCATGTTCTCCCTGTGTCTGCGTGGGTTCTTTCCGGGTTTTCCGGTTTCATTCCACAGTCCATAAAACATGGATTTAAGGTAACTTGGCTACTCTATATTGCCCCTATAGTCTGTGTGCATTTGAGTGTGTGCCCAGCAATAGACTGGCGCCCTGTCCTGGGTGTATTCGCCCAGTGCCAGAGATGTTCTCCCCTGGATGGGCATAGGGAACCCCACCGCGACCCTCATAGAGGATTAAGCGGTAGATAATGAATGAATGAATTCACCTTGAATCCATGTTTTTGAACTGTGAGAGGAAAAAACCCACAGACTCAGGGAGATAATGGAAAATCCCATGTCACCTATAGAAATTTAAAACATTTACTAAATGTTTTTTATATGACCTGTACATGTTCATTAAAACAATAAAGCATGGGAGGGCATGCATTATTGTGAATAAATCACAGGAAAGAAGTGAACGCTGATCGCTGTGTAACAGGTTTTCAGTTTTTCAAACATTTAAATACAGCTAGTGGTCAAGCAACAGAATGCAGTTTAAAAAAAAACACCGGGAGCATAATGTATATATCACTCATTGATAGGAATGTAAAGCGCTCAGAAGTGTGCATTATTATCAATAATGTCACGGATCGACAAATGGCACAGCCAATCAGACTTACGGACTGGAATTACTTGGCTGAATGTTGCTATTGTCTCAAGTTCCTACAAAATGTGAATAAGTGATTATGTCTGCAGGATTTTTCCAGCTGACTTATGATTAAATGATTAGATAATTTATTTATTCATTCAGTCATTCATCATGATCTTCCGCCTAATTCTTTACTAGAGTTGCGGGAGGGTTTCCCGTGCCCATTACGGGCAGAACGTTTCGGGTGCTTGGCAGATACACCCAGGACAGAGTGCTGATTAGATAATTATATGATGTAATTGTAGGTGTATAATTGAGATTGTATAAGTGTTGTTCCTGAATGATGTTTAACTATATAATTGAAAATCAACTGGACCTGTTTTGGTATATTAAATTTAATTACTTTAAATTTGATTCCACTACGATGATATAAAGTTTGTTGAAAATGAATGGGCTTTGAATGTAAGAGGTAGTCGAAATTATTTTGATTATTCTTTTATTATTTATTTATCAGTGGATTTGTGATTTTTGTCTTCAAAAGTTCCAGGTGCTTCTTTCCCTCAACTAAGCCAGTAAAAGGCCAGTGAGATGGGAAAGGCAGCATCTCTGAGGCTTTCTGCTCTGAGGTGTCTTTGAAATTCAAGCTTATGAAGCATCACAAAGTTAAGCCCATTTGATTTTAGCTTTGTTATGATACCTGGTGGACACTTCGGTTTGGCAGCAGGTGGGATACAATATATTTCATTCAGACTCCGGTGTGAGTCTCTTTCACATGACTGGAAAAATCCACTTGAGGAAATCTTTTGGATTTTATATTTAAAGACTTTACTCGCATAATTATACAGTAAAGATGGTAAATTATAATGTGTTTAAATTGTGTTAAATTAAATGACTTAATTTTCCAATGTTTCTAATTTCTTTTCATTTTTACAAATTTCAATTGCAGATTAACATCAAATACACTTTAAATACCCACTTTGAAAAGCTGCCTGAATTTGCACTTTTAATGAATCAAAAAAAACACACAATTCATTCATTCGAAATAATATTAGGGTCAGGAATAGGATTAGTGCAACCTAATAACCCTAGAAGTGTTTTCCTGAACTGACTGCAGCAAACCCTTATATAGAAACTTGAGTTCATCACCCCTGCTTGTTTGTTGGTGCATAGATATATAATGGTGCATAAATATAGCAGTATTTACTACCTAAAGAGAACATACAAATCATCAGAGCAATGACTCAGCAGTAAACCTGCTCATCTTATCTTTTTAACTTACAAGAGTTTCCTCCTGCCTATTCAGGGGAGAACGTTTGAGCCGTACTACTTCTATTTCCGGATAATGGATTGAACAGTTCTTCCTGAGATGTTCAAAACTTGGGAAGTTTTTTAAAATCCTAAGCCTGGTGTTTTCTTTGGACCTCATGATGTTTACTTCCCGATATTCTCTTAACCAATCTTCATGGAGCAGCTGTATTTGTAGTTTACATTAGACAAAGGTGGACTCTTTTTAGTCATTAGCAGTCATCAGGCAACTTCTAAATGCAATCGGTTGCACGCAGAGAAACTTCTTAGTAAAATGTTTTGAATCATGTATGATTTTCTTTTTCACTTCACAATTGTATTCCATTTTCCATTTAAGTTCCATCCATCCATTATCTTCCACTAATTCCTCTACTGGGTCGGGGTGGGGTTCCCCATGCCCATCCAGGTGAGAACATTACGGGCGCTGGACAGATACACCCAAGACAGGGTGCCAATCCATCGCTGGCTTAAAATTAATTCAGACACAAACACACACTATACGGGGCGATTACGATCATTCAATTTACCTGCAATCCATGTTTTTGGACTGTGGGAGGAAACTGGAAAACACGAGGAAAACCCATGCCGACATGGGGAGAACATGGAAACTCCACCCAGATCAGGATTCGAACCGGGAATTCTGAGCGCTAAGAAGCAAACGTGCTAACCACTAAGCCACCGTCCTGCCCGATATTAAATTCAAATGAAATATATTTATGTTTGTGTAATGTGACAAAATATGGAAAAGTTCAAGGGTTATGGATACTTTTGCAAACCATTGTATTGTTGCGATGTAGGGGGAAACCAGATAAGCTGGAAAGAAAACCCATGTAAAAAGGGGAAGAACATGGAAACTCAACTCCGATCGGAATTTAAATCTGAATCCCTAGAGCTGAGAGGTGGACGTTAACCACTAAACCACCGTGCCACTCCGCCTGAGTGTGCTAATACTTAAAATGTGAAGAGGTGAATCTTCCCCTTGTATCACAGCAGTTTGTGATGATAGTATTACATTCATTCATTTATTCATTCATTTATTATCTTCCACTTATTCCTTTATGAGGGTCCTGCGGGGGGGGGGTTTCCCATGCCCATCCAGGGGAGAACATTTCGGGCGCTGGGCAGATACACCCAGGACAGGGCGCCAATCCATCGCTGGGTACACACTCACAGTCACACACTCATACACACACTATAAAGGGCAATTTAGAGCACTCAATTTACCTTGCATCCATGTTTTTGGAATGTGGAAGGAAACCGGAAAACCCAGAGGAAACCCACGCAGACACGGGGAGAAAATGGAAACTCCAGATAGAGTGGGATTCGAACCGGGAATCCCCAGCGCTGAGAGGCGAACATGCTAACCACTAAGCCACCGTGCCACTGTGAGCACTTCATCTCTCAAAGTAAAATTGTAAACTTGTTTATTTTACATATAATATAGGTGTTCACTTTGGGTTGGGACTGAATTGCTGGTTTTCAGCTTGTTCTACCTTTTGGTTATTGTTAAAACCATGGCGTCCACCAAAATACTGTTTCATAGTTTTGGTTTTGAGATAAAAAAAAGTTCTAATTACTATATATGCCACGTTTCCCAAACTCAAGGTTACTGTACCAAAATGAAACCAAAATCAAAATATGCATGTGTAGTGAGATAAGTGGGGCCGAGTCTGTAAACCGCTTTAAAAGAACTATTATTTTCTATGGATGACGCATGGAAATGGAAAACCAGTGGAGTCTGTGTTCGTATTTCCGGTTAAATCTAGCAGCAGTATTCTAAAAGCTTTAAAGAGGGTTGATGGTTTGGTCTGGAACTCAATATTATAGAGAATTACAGCAATCTAATCTAGTGGTTACAAATGCATGTGTCAGGTTTTTCGGCAACCTCATAGAAAAGATACAATGCAGTCAAATAGTGTTGCAAATAATGTTGATTTCAGATGTAGATGGAATGACAACAGGGGGTCAAATAGAGCACAGAGATTAAGATCATATTTCACAATGTAACAGAACATTCCCAATGAGAGGAGCATTAGTAAAGGAGGAGAGTGAAGTGTTTGTGACCACAAATGTAAGCAATGTAAGACACATGAGTACACTACAGTAATGCCTATGCTTCAGCTGTAAATACTGTTTTAAGAAAATAATAATGGAAATGCACAATTCACAACAATCAGAGTGAAGTATTTTGCTTGTTCCGTTATTGCATACAGGGTGTTTCTCCTGTGTATTATCATTAGGTCTCAGCAAAACTGTCTGTGCCTCTGACCTGGTCAAACACAGAAGTCAAACCAAAACCAAAGAGGGAGTTCCTGTCAGCTTTTTAGAGTGCATTCCTGCCGACAATACAGAGGATGTTTCTGCTTTATAGCATGTTCCTCTTTTTAACAGTTTCCCTTTGTTTAGGTCCGGGTAGTAGTATTTAATTTTTCTGTATTCCGACATTTTCTGGTTGTGCCTCTAAGTTCATCATAAACAATTACAATTTCTCAGTTTAACATTATTACAATTTAGTAGTCTGACATGTTTTATTTTGAGTTTTTATCCTAAGTGAGTTACAAACATTGGAAATGTTATGAATTAATTACATTTATACCCGTTTTATACTGTCATCTTGAAATTGTACATTGTATTTAGCATTTGCATTACTAAATGCCATCAAAAAGCTGTCAAATACTGATTTGGAACAGATATTTACATATTTAGATATCCAAAAAGATATACATGTTTAAGTTTCACTTTAATTATAAGTCAAAGTGGTATATTCTTGACGATTGAAGTTTTGGAAACAGATATCAACGCCACTTTTGACTTCCAATGTAAAAATGGTGAGATAATTAATGATGTAATGCTTTTATGTACATTTGGGCTTTTAAAAAAATGTAAATGTACACACACAGGGTAACTGCAACAGTTCCTCAACTCATTAAAAACAAGAACGAAAACATGGGTTTGAGTGCCACGTACATTTTGTGTGATGCACTTTGCACTCACCACCAAATTAAGAGGGCAAAAAATATATATTTTTTATTAAGTTAATGGGCAGTCGTTAAGTCCTGCTTTGCCTGGTAATTTTAAATAATTTGGAAATATTTAACACACTAATATAGAGTGGAATCAGACAGATGCTGCATTTCAGAATATCTAGGTAGGATCAGGAGTTTAAAGTGGTCCGGAGAAATTATGATGT
This sequence comes from Xyliphius kryptos, assembly GCA_025769995.1. NCBI lineage: Eukaryota > Metazoa > Chordata > Actinopteri > Siluriformes > Aspredinidae > Xyliphius > Xyliphius kryptos. Next base: position 5,711 of record JAOUQT010330588.1, read on the forward strand.
AATGATTTGCATTTCTAAACAAATTTCAGCACATGTCTAAAATGTAAAAAAGTTTACAGTTGAATGTAAGCGCTGAATTTAAATAACTGAAGGAGAACCGGAACAACATTGAGGATTATACAACTTCAAAAAAGAAATTAAGACCCAAGAGTGAAAAAAAGACATTAGCCATGTCCATTATAACACAGTATTAAAACATAGCACAGGTGCTATATTTACACCTTTTGTCCACAACAATATTAAAACAGAGACTTTAAAAATACTAAATAAATAGTTTAATAATAATTTTTAAATGTGCAGTATTTGTTTTCATTCAAACTGGTAAAAATGCTAATTTCAAAACAATGATATTGATAACTTTTAGTTTCTGAATGGATCTAATAACAATTTGTCTCCTTCAGCATACTGTCACAGATACACAATTTCTTCTGTTCTAATTTACCCGTTCCTTAATTTTCCTTGATCACCACACCCACTTTCTGCTATCTTGTTTCCTTGCTGTTGGTTTTCGGTTACATAGCGGCTGATTTGTGTGGTTGTTCTCTCGAGCACTAAACTTCCGCAATTGGGTCGCATTTTACATTTATATTTGAGGCGTTGGAGATCGTTTCCATCGCAGAGTACGCTGCACTAATTTCTGGCTTCAGTATATTTTGTTCTGCTTTTTGCTTTTTTGTTGTTTATTTGCTCTTTGCTTTTCCTATGGCTGTTTATAACACTGACCGATAGTGTTGCTAATTAATGGCACCATGATGAACTCATTCTGCGCTTTGTGCCACAAAAGTTGACAAGTTGACAACTAAGAGTACAAATTTACTCTTGGTAAAAGAGCATATGTACATCCCCTGAACAAGGAGTCATGTAATTAAGATTTTTCATACAGACATTTTTACATTTAACCAAAAAATGAAAACATTTAGGGTCTAAAATTTGTTTGTAATATTAATAAAAGAAATGTACTGATGAAGATGATTGTGGAACTTTGGTTAAATTCTAATTTAACAAATAAAGGTAATAGAAAAATACAATTACCCTTTTATTATAATGTGGAGTAATGCACAAAAATATGAAGAATAAGAAAATAAACTTGGTCATATATAGGGAACTTTTTAAAACCTTCTTTCATTGAAAAATAAATGGTTCGGTGATGATGATGATGATACGTTATGCTTTCATCATCATCATCATCATCCATAAATAAATAAATGCTTTCATGTTATGATACTTCATTAACATTTTGCTGGATGTTGTTAACAAAATGAACTATGAGAACTATGAGCGACAAGTGGTATAATTACCCATTCATGTAGCCATTTTAGTCACTTTTATTTCATTTTTCTGTAAATACATATTAGTCTACTCACTGTACAATAATCATTAACAGTTTATTAGTCTCAATTTTCTGTTTAATAGTGTTAATACTTTATGTCTCCTCACTCCACCTATCTGGTCACTTCTGCACTTTAACTGTATATTGTATATTGTATATTATATGTATATAATCTCTATCTTGCACTTCTGGTTAGATGCTACTGCATTTCGTTGGCTCTGTATTCGCTTACTCTGCTCAATGACAATAAAGTTGAATCTAATCTAATCTAATCTGATCTAATCTAATCTAATCTAATACCAACTGGTGCACACTACATACAGCTGCTAAACTGAATGGAAGCAATAGTTAAGTCGCTTAATGAATCAAGCAAACTCCTTCTATGACTGGGCAAAAAGTCTACCATGGCCCAAATGGCATTGTTTTGTGATTTATTAAGCCAATTGTTGTGGTTTGTTAATTTGTTTATGGTCTTTTGGATTTTCATGCAGTTACTTATTAGTTTGCTATAGTGAGTAATAAATAAAGTAATGGATGAACGACTCCAAACCCAAGACAGCAAAAGTATAACATGCTAAATGTATACATATGTACAAAGATTGTGCTCTGGTTTTCATTATTTTGCTATACACCATGTGCTTCTGAATCTTTTCCTCCCACGATAGAACTTTGACACCCTTTATAAACTGGAAATGAAAGCAAAACAAAGGCTGTTAAGTTATTTTGGTCTCAAGCATCAGACAGTGTAAATCTTTCAGGTAGCCAGCTTTAGTTTTGTTTAATTTACATGACTGAGAACAGAGAGGAGGACACAGAATCTTGAGAGGATTTACATATGGGTGTGGTGAGATGGAGTAGACAGCCCTAAATGTTACAAACTTGCACAGTTTAACACTTTTTATAGTCTAGATTCACTCTTCATTAGGGTTTTTTTATTATTGTAAAGTAATAATTCTTCAATAAATAAGAATATACACAATAATAGTAATAATTTATGTTTACAAGACTAGTCTTTCTAGCTTAGTTGTCATTAAATCGTAGCAATTAAGCTGTAGCAAATAAAGCTACACTCTTTTAGAGCAACCCTGGTGGCCATTCACTCATAGTTCTACTAGTGATCACTAATGTAAGGACTGTACCGCTTATTGAATGCTTATTAAGTTCTTGTGATAAATTATTGACGTTTAATTCAATTTTTTTGCAAAGGTACAGGGCCTTGCAAAAGTATTCGGCCCCCTTGAACTTTTCAACCTTTTCTCACATTTCAGGCTTCAAACAAAGATATACAATTTAATTTTTGGTGAAGAATTAACAACCAGTGGGACAGAATCATGAAGTGGAACAAAATGTATTGGATATTTTAAATTATTTAATTTTTGCCTATTCTTCCTTGCAAAACAGCTGGAGCTCAGTGAGGTTGGATGGAGAGCGTTTGTGAACAGCAGTGTTCAGCTCTTTCCATGGATTCTCGATTGGATTCTGGTCTGGACTTTTTTTTGCCATTCTAACACCTGACTATGTTTATAACAATTCCATTGTAGATTTTGCTTTATGTTTTGGATCGTTGTCTTGTTGGAAGATAATTCTCAGTCCCAGTCTCACATCTTTTGCAGACTCCAACAGGTTTTCTTCCAGAATGGTCCTGTATTTGGGTCTTCCCATCAATTTTAACCTCCTTCCTGTCAGTACTAAAGAAAAGCAGGCCCAAAACCATGATGCTGCCACCATCATGTTTGAGATTGGGGATGGTGTGTTCACAGTGATGGGCTGTATTGCTTTTTCACTGAACATAACGTTTTGCATTGTGGCCAAAAAGTTTGATTTTGGTTTCATCTGACCAGAGCACATGTTTGGTGTGTCTCCCAGGTGACTTGTGACAAACTTTAAGTTAGACTTTTTATGGATATCTTTGAGAAATGGCTTTCTTCCATAAAGGCCAGATTTGTGAAGTGCACGATTGATTGTTGTCCTATGGACAGAGTCTCCCACCTCAGCTGGCGATCTCTGAAGTTTATCCAAAGTGATCATGGGCCTCTTGGCTACATCTCTGATCAGTCTTCTCCTTGTTTGAACTGAAAGTTTATAGGGATGGCTGGACTTGGTAGATTTGCAGTGGTCTGATACTCCTTCCATTTCAATGTGATCGCTTGCACAGTGCTCCTTGAGATGTTTAGAGCTTGGGTAATCTTTTTGTATCCAAATCCGGCTTCAGACTTTTCCACAACAGTATCTCAGACCTGCCTGGTGTGTTCTTTGGTCTTCATGATGGTCTTTGCACTTTAAACAGAACTCTGATGCTATCACAGAGCAGGTGCATTTATACAGACTTAATTACACACAGGTATATTATATTTCTCATCATCAGTCATTTAGTTTGCAGCACTGAAAGTGAAGGGGCCAAATAATATTGCACACCCCACTCTTCAGTTTTTTTTTTTTTTTTTAAATTACAATATCCAATAAATTTTGTTCCACTTCAAACTGTGTCCCACCTGTGGTTGATTCTTTACAAAAAAACTACAATTTCATATCTTAATGTTTGAAGCCTGAAATGTGGCAAAAGGTTGAAAAGTACTTTTGCAGGGCACTGTATAGAAATACAGCACTCCAAAATCCTGACTCTTGTTCAGATCCTGTATGTTCTGTTTCTCATGACAGTAATGACATTGTGGTAGGCGCTAGTCTTATTGTTTACGTTACCTTTCAAGTTGGTTTATTTGCATTTTATGTTATTGTTAGGGCACACTTTTCAGTTCTCACCCGTCTTTAGAGTCCTTTTGTACATTTTAGTATAAGTCATTGTCAGGTTAATTTTTAGTCTTCATCATTATACGTCTTCATTAATACGGTATATCAGTATCGTCACCTCGCTTGTGGATGCCATGTCAAGTGTGCTGTCTCTTCCTCTCTTTCTATTATTCAAGTGCTTGCTACTGACACCTGGAGGTAGCGGGTGGCAGTGCACAAATCCATACAACATAATATAAAGGAATGCAATAGAGCTCAAAGTGACTTTTGTGTCCAACATGGCATCTTCTGTCTTTCCAAATTTCGTATTATCTCTACCATGTAACTGCACCATGATATGTATTTCAGTTCGAAGATTATATATATACAGACACACACAAAACTCTGGAAAAAGAAACCACTGCTAAATTATCAATTTCTCTGATTTTACTCTTCATAGGTATATGTTTGAACTTTTTTTTTAATTCTACAAATTACTGATAACATGTCTCCAAAATTCCATGCAAAAATTTAGTATTTATTTGAAGAAAATAAGAAATTGTCAAAATAACGAAAAAGATCCAGTGCTTTCAGATCTCAAATAATGCAAAGAAAACAAGTTCAGATTCATTTAGAAACAATAATACTAATGTTTTAACTCAGAAAGAGTTCAGAAATCAATATTTGGTTGCATAACCATGATGTTTAATCCCAGATTTCATGCATTTTAGCATGCTTTTCACCAGTCTTCCACACTGCTTTTGGGTGACTTATACCACTCCTGGTGCAAAAATTTAAGCGGTTCAGCTTTGTTTGATGGCTTGTGACTATACATCTTCCTCATGATTACATTCCTGAGGTTTTCAGTGGGGTTCAGGTCTGGAAATTGGGTTGTCAATGACACGGCCATGAGTCTTGATCTGGTGGTCCTACATCCACACATTAATTGACCTAACTGTGTGGAATGGAACAGTGTCCTACTGGAAAAAAAACAGTCCTCAGAGTTGGGGAACAGGATAACCTTGTATGTGGCTTGATTCATATGTTATTCGTAAAGATGCCTGCCCAATTCCAACCATGCTGAAGCATCCTCGGATCATCACTGACAAAATTTACAGTGAGTGTCACCATGGCTTGGATGCAGTGGTCTCTTATATTTTTCCAGGGCTGTATATATATATATAATGTGTATGTGTATATAATGTAGTGTGTGTGTGTGTGTGTGTGTGTGTGTGTGTGAGTGTGAGTGTGTGTGTGTGTGTGTGTGTGTGTGTGTGTGTGTGTGTGGTCTAGCAGGGTACTCTGGCTGCATCCAGCTGCAGGATGTATGAGTGGAGAGTAAAAGTCATTGTGTTCCAGCAGGTTTGCACTTTGCAGCTGGGCAGTGTGTACTCATGTGTCTTTGGTGTGGTATTAAAGAGCCAACATAAGTGTTTACCAGATCACAGTTGTAATTGCAGATGTTCAATGAAAAGCTTCTCATACATACCCATTAAAAAATCATGTCAGTTGTGTGTACCAGTTCAAATGGTGATATTCTGCACAAAAAATACATTGTCTTTTAATACGTATTAAATGAGTGAAATTACTGTTACTTTAGCTGTTGATAAGGAATTATCACTGGGATACTTCAAAGATTATTTGAATGAGCTTCAAGAGCTTCTCCTCACTCCACCTATCTGGTTACTTCTGTACTTTAACTGTATATTGTATATTATTTGTATATAATCTCTATCTTGCACTTCTGGGTAGATGCTACTGCATTTCGTTGGCTCTGTAAAGTTGAATCTAATCTAAGCTAATCTAAAAATGTAGTCTCCTGAAATGGTTTTGTGCCTATAAGGATTAACTAGTATAAATAGTTAAAATGCCAACAGTGTGTAAAACAGTAATCAGAGCAAAGTGTGGCTATTTAGAGACTTGAATATAAAACATGTTTTCAGTTATTTCACCTTTTTTTGTGAAGTACATAACTTCTCATGTGTTCATTCATAGTTTTGATGCCTTGAGTGAGAATGACAATGTAAATAGTTGTGAAAATACAGAAAACGCATTGAATGAGAAGGTGTGTCCACACTTTTGGCCTGCACTATATATTTCCTGCTAAAAAAAAAATTAAAGGGAACACTTAAACAACACAATGTAACTCCAAGTCAATCACACTTTTGTAAAATCAACCTGTCCAGATAGGAAGCAACACTGATTGTGAATCAATTTAACTTGCTGTTGTGCAAATGGAACAGACAACAGGTAGAAATGAGAGGCACTTAGCAAGACCCCCCTATAAAGGAGTGCTTCTGCAGGTGGTGACCACACACCTTTTCTTTGTTCTCATCCTTTCCGGCTGATGTCTTGGCCACTTTTGCATTTTGTCAGTTCTCTCACCATAGAGGTAGCATGAGGCGGTTTCTACAACCCACAGAAGTTGCTCAGGTAGTGCAGCTTATTTAGGATGGCACATTAATGCGAGCTGTGACAAGAAGGTTTGCTGTGTCTGTTAGCAGACTGTCCAGAGCATGGAGACCACACATACTACTGAGACTCATTTTAACTTGTCTTAAGGAATTTTACACTGAAGCTGGATCTGCCTGTTATTTGATTTTCCACTTTGATTTTAAGTATGATTGCAATTCCAGACCTCCATGGGGTAATAATTTTGATTGACAGTTTGATCATTTTTATGCCACTATCGACTAAATAAAGATTTTCAACTGAAACATTTTATTCATTAGGATCTAGAATGTGTTACTTTAGTGTTCCCTTTATTTCTTTTTAGCAGTTTGTATATACTGCACTACACACATATGCAAATGTAGCAAATCCTTGTGGGTATATTGCTTGAGAATATTCTATATGTTATATATATGTATATATATTTCATATAATTGCTTAGATAAAATTGCAAAGAACAAGTATTATTTGGGTGATAAATGGTGTCATCAAGATTGTATGGTGGCTTAGTGGTTAGCGTGCTTGCCTCTCAGTACTGGGGATCCAGGTTCAAAGCCTGTTCTGGGTAAAGTTTACAGGTTCTCCTCGTGTTCACATGGGTTTTCTCCAGGGACTCCAGTTCCCTCACACAGCCAAAAACATGGATTCAAGGTAAATCAGCTGCTCTAAATTGCCCCTGTATATTGTGTATGTGTCTGAGTAAGTAACATGGATATTGTATTAAGCAGAAGATAACCACAAGATCTCATCATTGCAATGACACTGATGTGTGTTAAAGTTTGTTGTCCTGTCATTGCAATGACATTATATAAAGATATGTGAATCAAACATAACAGTGCTACTGAAGTTCTTAAACATTTTAGTGTCACTACTGGATTGCGAATAATTTTGTGATGTAAAATTTCCACCAACCAAATAATACATGCTTTCTGATGGTCATGGTCATTAGAGAGCACTTTCACTTTCTGCTTTTCACTTCAAACTTGAATGAGTTTAAGGTCAGTTGATAACTTGGTTCTAGGGTATGTTTGGCAAAGATTATTTGCACTTGAAAATAATTTTTAAAGCAACAATATTCTTCATAAGACATAATTATGTAGTACTGGTATGTCTTGATTTTAATGTAGTTGTAAGCTAAATTGGTAAAAATAGCTTTTAGAAATACACTGCTCAAAAAATTAAAGGGAACGCTTAAACAACACAATGTAACTTCCAGACCTCCATGGGATAATAATTTT
>JAOUQT010330594.1:0-13456 GCA_025769995.1 Xyliphius kryptos
CACACACACACACACACACACACACACACACACACACACACACACACACACACACACACACACACACACACATTACATAATGGGTTTTGATAACTTCTAAGAAGAAGGCTTTTTATTAATTTCATTGATGTGTTCGAAAAATTTACCTACAGTCATAGCAATTTCATCCATGAGCTGAAAGTGATGCAGTGTGTGTGTGGGTGTGTACTTTTGCAGACTCAGGGGATTACGCTAGATTTGATGATCTGACATATTAGGCTAGTAATATTACACCAGCTGTATGGTAATTAAAAAACACATTACTTTATACTCTATAGAGAATTGACTGTGCAGTGGATATAATTAAGTATGATACAGCTTCAGTGATTATCTGCTGAATAATTGAACCATGGTTTAGTCTGTATTAAATGATGAATATTTTATTAAAAACAAATTTGCATTCAAATGCATTTAAAGTCTATTTGTTGTCTGTGATAGGTTTATGGTTTGCTTTATTTAGCGTGTTAACCAAATGTTTTTGTAAATTAAAAAATCGATTGTCAATTTTAGTTAATTATCTTTACTTGTTATAGACTTTTTGAAATTCTATTGTAACGTTTAGATCAAGTATTTATTAAGCCTGTAAGCCAATAACAACATTACTACTACTACTACTACTACTACTACTAATAATAATAATAATAATAATAATGGTAATAATAATAAAATAAACACTACTACTACTACTACTACTAATACCACTAATAGTAATAATAATAAAAAAAAACTACTACTACTAATATTAATAATTATAATAAAAAAAGCAATACTAATAATAATAATTATATAATGATATTACTAATTGGGCGGCACGGTGGTTTAGTGGCTAGCACCTTTGCCTCTCACCACTGGGGATTCCCGGTTTGAATCCCCATCTGGGTGTTTTCATGTTTTCCCAGAGGTTTTCCCCTCACAGTCCAAGAACATGGTACATTTAATGTTCTAATTTGCCCCATATAGTGTGTGTGGCTGTGTGAGTTGGTGTGTCCAGCAATAGATTTGCGCCCTGTCATCTACCATGCGCCCGAGACGTTCTTCCCTGGATGGTCATTGGGAACATTGATCCCAGTAAAGGATTAAGCAGAATGTAGTGAATGATTGAATAATACTACTACTAATAAATAATCTAACTACTACTACTAATGATAAACTTGATTATAATAATTTAAATACTAATAAAAATCATTGTTGTTTAAAAGACTGTCGAGTTGCGTCAGTCAGTTGAGGTTTGGGGAAATGGGCGGGATTTGGGTATTTCCAAGGTTTAGCAATAACACTGTGTCAGCTGTACTGCGCTCTGTACTGACTCTCCTCTGCTCTGCTCTCAGATCTGACTGCTTCACTTTTTCTGAACCATGTCTGCGCAACTCGACCCCGCCATGTTACTTTTTGACGTGCCGCCAAAGTTACTGGAGACGTTTTGTAAGGTGATGGACTGCAGTCCTGACAGTATGGGGTGGAAAGGTTTGGGTAAGGAAAGCTCGCACCTCTGCTTCATATATCTGAGCTGTTGAACTGAGGTTAACATGGTGACTGTGTCTGTGTGTGTATCTGTATCTGTGTGTGTGCAGCGACTCGCATTCTGTCCAGCTGGCTAGAGGTGCGCTGTTATGAGATGTACGCTACTGCAGGGAAAAGCCCCAGTCATGAGTTGCTCTGGTTTTGGGCTCAACAAAACAAAACAGTAGCAGATCTGATAGAGGTTTTAAAAGACATGAGCCATTACCGAGCTCTCAGGCTCTTCTGCCCTGATGCTGTGGACGGTATGTACCCCGACATTTTACTGCTCATTCTTATTTAATCACCTGTTCTGATTTAACATCCAACTGAATAAAGTAATGCTAAATACATCCATCCATCCATTCTCTTCCACTTATTCCTTAACCAGGGTCACGGTTGGGTTCCCCATGCCCAACCAAAGTAGAACAACTCGAGAGCTGGGCAGATACACCCAGGACAGGGCGCCAATCCATCGCTGGGCACACACTTACTCACACATCCACACACACTGTACAGGGCGATTCAATTTACCTGGAATCCATGTTTTTGTCTGTGGGAGGAAACCGGAGAACCCGGAGGAAACCCACGCAGACACGGGGAGAACATGGAAACTCCTTCCAGATCGGGATTCATACTGGGAACCCCCAGCGCTGAGAGGCGAACGTGCTAACCACTAAGCCACCGTGCTGCCCAATACATAATACATTAATTATTATTGTTATTATTATTATTGTTGTCGTCGTTGCTGCAGGAGAATCGACTAGGGTGTTATGCTCAGTGCGCACCAGGTTGGGTGGTTTTAACATCATTAAAATAATAAGAATAATGCAAATTATATTCATAAAAATAATATTCTTCTGTTAGCGTTTTATCCCATATGAACCAGGAATCGCATATTAAACAAGTGTTTTACGCCGAATGCCCTTGTTCACACAATCCTCACCCGCTGCTGGCCTTGGGACAATTTGAAGCAGCCCATTCACCATGTTTTTGGACTGTGGGAGGAAACCAAAGAAACTGGAGAGCAGGAAACTCCACCCAGATTGGGATTCAAACCTGGAATCCCCAGTGCTAAGAGGCTGTGTCGCCCACTAATAACAATAATAATAATAATTCTGTTCAGCCTTTAAACATTGGTTAACCAGGTTCAAATCCTGATATGCGTGTTTTTAATACAAGTTTTAATGTTCACCCTGAGTTTCCTCCGAGTTCTGGAGACTTCTCCCACAGTACAAAATTATTTATTCAATGTGAATTGGCTGCTCTAAATTTTCCTTATCTAAATTGCTCCTATATTGTATGTGTGTGTCACGTTTCTAAAACATTGAAAGGCAATTGTTTATGAACTTCCTTCAATTCCGTCTTCATTAAAGTTATCGGGAAACAAAGTGGTTCTGCAGGATCAGACACATTTAGTCAGATGTCCTCTTTGTTGTTGACGTGCAAGTCGTAACATGCCCTACAGCATTAGCTTCATGTTAGCCGCCCCGGGTCGTCCCCTTCATCCTACCGTACACCCATCGCTATATGCCAAGTACCTTGTATCTTTCCCCTCTACTCCACCCATGTGTCAATAACTAAACACCAAGCGCCACGCGTCATTTTCTCCACTCTACCCGTGCGCCAATCGCTATAGAGATGACACACACAAAGCACCTATTATTTACATAGGAAATTAGTAGTCGAAATGAAAATAAACGTATTTCAATGCAAGATCATGTCACAATTTTAAAGCAATCCGTGAAGAACTTTCGGAGATTTAAGGTTTCGAACAAACAAATTAATACATTTTTATTCATATAGATAATACAAATATACATAAAACTATTGTTATCATATTTTACCATAAGGGACAAGAGGCTCATTGGTTACTATACCAGTGGTCTACAGTCCGACCATCACGCGGTATGTTCAAAAATGTAACTTGAACTGTGGATTTTGTTGAACAGTGTACTTGAATAAGGGTGTTTGTTGTACCTGTAAATATCCAAATTGTTATAACAGCAGTTTTACTGATACATAAATAAACCTGCATTAGTATGCAGCTTAAGACTTTTTTGACATTGAAAACCTAATATAAACCTAATATGAAAACCATGTAAAATTTTCTATCAACTTGTATATAACTAAGTGTTATAGCAGTTTCAAGTTCTGGAGACATCAAGAGTGAAAGTCCTGGTCTGAAATGCTGAAATACTTCACTTTCATTTTAACGTCTTTTAAAGTGAAATTGCTAAACTAAGGAACCTGTAAATAAGCCTTATGATGCAAATACATTGGGTGTGGAAATAACTGTGTTATTAATATACTTGTATCCATGGAGAACACATTTTTCAAAGATTCAAAACACTGATGCAATGAATAAAACAGTGAAATGGAACAAAAAGCTAAAATAGTGAAAGAGATTTCATTTGAGGAAATGAAAGCAGCTGTATTTTCTGAGTTGAAGTCAACATTAAGGGTTAATCTTGTCTTTTTTTGTAATGGCAACAAAGACTGTCCCTGTGTTTCACTTCTGCACGTTCCATCTTCCTCTTTTAACTATTGTAGCATTACACATGAAGGCAAGCTAGCAAACTTACATGTTAATGGTGTTAAAGCAGCTCTATTTATTGAGTTATAATTTTAATATAATAAGGAGGATTGCAGCAGAGGTTCAGGTAAATTGGGTCCAAACAGTGGCCAAGTTTGGACACACCTTCTCATTCAATGCAATTTTTCTTCTTTTTTTTCACGAATTGTAGATTTACATTGTAGATTCTCACTGACGGCATCAAAACAATGAATGAACACATGAGGAGTTATGTACTTAACAAAAAAAGGTGAAATAACTGAAAACATGTTTTATATTCTAGTTCAAAATAGCCACCCTTTGCTCTGATTACTGCTTTGCACACTCTGATTACTGCTTTGCATTCTCTCAATAAGCTTCAAGAGGTAGTCACCTGGAATGTTTTCAGCTGTGTCTGTAAGGGTTAATTAGGATAATTCATTAGAATGCCAACAGTGTGCAAAGCAGTAATCAGAACAAAGGGGGCTATTTTGAAGGAACTAGAATATAAAACATGTTTTCAGTTATTTCACCTTTTGTTAAGTCCATAACTCCTCATGGGTTCATTCACAGTTTTAATGCCTTGAGCAAGAATCTACAATGTAAATAGTCTTAAAATACAGAAAACTCATTGAATGAGAAGATGTGTCCAAACTTTTGTCCCCTACTGTATATATATATATATAAAACCGCCATCAGCAACTGAAGAGATCGCAGCAGAAACGCACGTGATACTGACGTTTAAAGACGTCGTAGATTGGAAATGTCAGACGCGCGGCTAAAACAACATGAAGCTAACGCTGTTAGGCAACGCATGCTAGGAGTTGCATGTCAACAGCGAAGAGGACATCCGACTAAATGCACCGCCTTGCTTCCCGAAAACTTAAATAAAGACAGAATTCAAGAAAGGTATCTCGCCAAATAAGCAAATCAGCGAGTGACTGCAATAATATGTGCTGTAAAAATTCTCGCCATCCGGAATGCCAGTCTCCTCACCGATAGATTGTGGTGGACTTCCGGAGTCCAAGGCTACGCAGCAGGTTGGCTATCTATCCATTCATCCATCCATCAATCTTCCGCTTATTACTCTACTAGGGTCACGGTGGGGTTCCCCATGCCCATACAGGGGAGAACATCTCAGGCACTGGGCAGATACACCCAGGACAGAGCGCCAATCCATCGCTGGGTACACACACACACTATACAGGGCAACTTAGAGCATTCAATTTATCTAAAATCCATGTTTTTGGAACGTGGGAGGAACACGGAGAAACCCACGCAGACACGGGGAGGACATGGAAACCACCCAAATCGCAATTCAAACCAGGAATCCCCAGTGGAGAACGTGCAAACCACTAAGCCACCATGCTGCACAGGTCGGCTATTTTCTTAATATTCTTACCCTTAAGCCTCCAAGATACCGAACCCACCTCTGCGTGAGCCGGAGTGTTTTAAATAAACACATTTTATTTTTCCGCAGACGTGTCTACCCGCTTCTGTCTCCTAATTTAGCCGTCTCGGATCCGTCCGTTATACCCCCGTCTATCAGCCCTCCCTTGGTTACTCATTTATCACGAATAAAGACCTTGGTTTGTAAGAATTTGAACGATGGTGGTGCCGTGGTTCTTAGGAGTAGGCATTTAACTCTGCCAGTCAATTATTTGTCAGCAGGAATACGAAACTAGGTTTGAAGCTGTTTCCGTAGTGCAGTGTGTATCACTGAGCTGTCAGGATTCATAACTAATCATGTGCTGTCTCTTAGAAATAATGGAGTGGCACGGGCTATTGCATACTTTTGCAAAGTGCCGCAAAGAGTTTCCAGCATCCAGTTCTCACTACTGACAAATGAGAACAAATTGGGCACGCTCGTGTGTGGCAGAGTTTTCAGGACTGGGTACGTCCTCATGCTTGATAGTCCATATCACATTAAAGGGAACGGCACAAAAAAATAAAAATGGTGCCTTGATGACATCTCCGAATTGCAGTACTGCTGGAGTAGCACACTGTCAGACGGGAACATGAGTGACAGATTCATTTCATGATTTAATTTAAAAACCTGGCCGCAGAGCGAATTATCAATCACGTTTAAATATCATATCTCTTTTTAAAACACATGTGACTCTATTATTAAACTACAAAGACATTTGGATCATATATATTTGCACTGGATAGCACGTTCTCCTCTCAGCGCTGGAGGTTCCTGGTTTAAATCCCGATTTGGGTGGAGTTTCCATGTCCTCCCTGTGTCCGCATGGGCTTCCACCGGGTTCTCCGATTTCCCACAGTCCAAAAGACTATAGTCTGTGTGTAAGTGAGTGAGTGTTTGTCCAGTAAAAGATTGGCACCTTGCCTTGGGTGTATTTGCCCAGTGCCCGAGATGCTCACCTCTGGATGGGCATTGGGAACCTCCCCGTCCTGTATGGGCATGGGGAACCCTTCCCTTACTGGGGCACGTTCGCATTTCAGTGTTGGGGATTCCCAGTTTAAATCCCGATCTGGGTGGAGTTTCCATGTCCTCCCCGTGTCCGCGTGGGCTTCCACCGGGTTCTCCGATTTCCCACAGTCCAAAAGACTATAGTCTGTGTGTAAGTGAGTGAGTGTTCGCCCAGTGAAAGATTGGCACCCTGCCTTGGGTGTATTTGCCCAGTGCCCGAGATGCTCACCTCTGGATGGGCATGGGAACCCCCCCATCCTGGATGGGCATGGGGAACCCTTCCCTTACTGGGGCACGTTCGCATCTCAGTGCCGGGGGTTCCCGGGTTTCAATCCCAATCTGGGTGGAGTTTCCATGTCCTCCCTGTGTCCGTGTGGGCTTCCACCGGTTCTCCGGTTTCCCACAGCGCAAAAGACTATATTCTGTGTGTAAGTGAATGAGTGTTCGCCCAGCCAAAGATTGGCACCCTGCCTTGGGTGTGTTTGCCCAATGCTTGGAATACTTACCCCTGGATGGGCATAGGGAACCCTCCCCTTACTGTTGGCACGTTCGCCTCTCAGTACTGGGGATTCCCGGCTTGAATTCCGATCTGGGTGGCGTTTCCATGTTTTCCCCATGTCCACGTTTTCCTCTGGGTTCTCCGGTTTCTTCCCACAGTCCAGAAAACGTGGATTTAAGGTAAATTGAATGCTTTATATTGCCCTGTATAGTGTGTGTGAGTGTGTACCCAGCGATGCACTGGCACCCTGTACTGGGTGCATCTGCCCAGCACCTGAGATGTTCTCCCCTAGGTTCCCCCATGGGGAACCCCACCACGACCCTAGTAGAGGAAGTTAATGGATAGAAGAAGATAATGAATGGAAGGAAAGACGCTTTTTATCCAAAGTGACTTACAGGTATCCCAACTTGGTTGGGGTCAGAACACAGGGTCACATACAGAACCCTGGAGCAATGAGGGTTGAGGGTCTTGCTCAAGAACCCACATTGGTAACTTCAGTGGACCTGGGATTTGAACCCACAACCTTTAGATTGGTAGCCCAACACCCTAACTACTAAGGGTGGTGGCGTTGTGGTTAGCACATCCACCTGTCAGCGCTGGGGATCCAGGTTTGAATTCCAATCTAGTTGGAGGCTCCATGTTCTCCCCATGTCTGCATAGGTTTCCTCAGGGTTCTCTAGTTTCCTCCCACTGTCCAAAAACATGGATTTAAGGGAAACTGGCGGCTCTAAATTGCCCCTATGTAAAATATTTAATGTGTCTGTGTAAGTGTGTGACCAGCGATGGATTGTCCTCGGCGAATTAACCCACAGAGAACCATTTCAGGAGGAAACCTTGTGAGGACCGACGCTCATTGTTGCTGGTTGAGTGATTCCTCTTTCGAAGACTTCAAGGTTTGATAAGAGGGTGTGGTAGCTCAGTGGACTATCAATCAGAAGATTGGGGGTTCAAATCCCACTGAAGTCACCAATGTGGGTCCTTGAGCAAGACCCTCAACTCTGATTGCTCCAGGGGTTGTGTTCTGATCCCAAGTTGGCTTTGGATAAAGGTATCTGCTAAATGACTAAATTTAATGATCAGAAGTGTTCTTTCCATGTGAAGTTTGCATGTTCTCTCCGGATCTGTGTGAGAGTTTTTTGTAAACTTTAGTTTCTCAAAGTCCAGAGACGTGCTGCAAGAAAACTCTTTAAGAAGATGAACTGTCTGTCTGTTCTGTCAGTTCAATCAATTGAAGCTGTGCATGAGAACATATGGCCATGTTAACATATCACACACACACACAGAGTGAGGAGGCTGCTTAAAGTGGTCAAATATCTCCAGTGATCACAGCGAGGGAATTGTAGACATTGGTTCAGTCATCGGGTCACAACGCCCCCGTAACTAAATCAGATGCCTCCCTCATCAGCAGAAGTTGTGTAGGAGGGTTGCCTCTGCTGTCAGGTATCAACAAATCCAAGCTTTTACAGTATTCAACGGTTGACAACGGTTTACAACTGTATCATGCCCCGGAATAAATAAAAACTGAACGTAGACTCGATGTATTTGATCAAATGTGGAAAAGTAGCTCATCCTTCCACCCGCAAAGCACGGTGGTGGATGCGTGATCTGCTGTCTGATTTTGGTGCAGTTCAGGGGTTAGTACAGATCACAGTCCGTTCTGTGTGGAGTTTGCATGGTCTTAGCACCTGGAGCTCTGCCGTCTCTGAGGTCTCACGGTGGACTGGCTGGCGGTTTCCCCTGGCGTTCTCCCCGTTAGGCACTTGGACAGACCCTCACTGACTCACTCATCACCCACTGAGTACCTACAGGGATTATCCTGTCCTTGGAAATACTAAGTACTTCTCACCTTCCTATGTTCTATGGTTTGCTCAATGCCCCCAGTGTCACATCGGGGTCGTCCCGAGTACCTACAAGGCTGAAACTTGGCACCGTAATTACCGACCATGTCCGTGAAACAACAAACTTGTTCTCATTTTCCTACGTTCAATTGTTCGTTCGCCATCGTCTTCAAACGCAACACCACGAATGGATTGGGGTCTTTGCGAGTACCAACTCGCTCTATATTCCGCATATTCATTTCATATTTTTAGTTGCCACAAACCTCACTCTATAACAATACGTTCATTCATCCACCCATCATCTTCTGATTAATCCTCTATTAGGGTTTGCATGCCCATTCAGGGGAGAACATCTCGGGCGCTGGGCAGATACACCCAGGACAGGAAGCCTAATCCTGTACTTGGGTCGTGGTGGGGCTTCCCCATGCCCATCCAGGGGAGAACATCTCGAGCGCCAATACACCCAGAACAGTGTACTTAATCCTGTACTTCGGTCCTGGTGGGGGTTCCCCATGCCCATCCAGGGGAGAACATCTCGGGTGCTGGGCTGGGCACCCCAGGACAGGGTGCCAATCCATTGCTGGGCACTCACGCTCACACACACTATACGGGGCAATTTAGATCATTCAATTTATCTTGAATCCATGTTTTTGTACTGTGGGAGAAAACCAGAGAACCCAGAGGAAGCCCATGCGGACACGAGGAGGACATGGAAACTTCTTCCAGATTGGGATTCGAACCGGGAACCCCTAGGGCTAAGAGGCGAACGTGCTACCACTAAGCCATCGCTCACTCAGAAATATCGTCTTTGAACATTCATGTTGTTATCAAGTTCTCCACCGTAGGGCAGCACTGGGATTCCACTAGTAACATATTATTTTAACACGGGCGTAGCAGCTACCCCCAACTCTTCAACTGGCACACTTCCAAAATCAGACTCATCCTCTTACTAATTAATCCATCTCCATTACGTCCAACTAGTTTGGATTATTTAAGGACCGCTCCACCCCTACTCAGGGCCTGTTGGGGCCTATCCCTGTTTGTACCTTGAATATCTGGTGTGTTTGATCATCTCAGTATTCTTTTTTAATGTAAATTAAAAAGATGCCTGCACTTAAATCCACACCTGCACTTCCTAACATCATCCCAGTTATTTCATTTTGAGATTTAAATATTTGCAGTGTTAAATTATTGGCTGTGACGAAGGTGTTGGGTAAAATTTGTGTGACAGCTTTGAGAAAACTTATCCCAGCTGCAGATTGAATCTCTGGTCTAGTGTTGTGTTACTGCACTGGGTTTGTTTGTTGGTTTCATTTTGGAAGTTTTGTTACGTCACGATGTTTAATTCTGCTGATTTGATTGATCTCATTATGTTCAGCTCAGTTTTTTACTGGGGTCATGGGTGGGGGGTTCTTCATACCCATGCAGGGGTTCTGCAGAACAGAACAGTATGCACCCAGAACAGTGTGCCAATCCATCGGTGGACAAACACACACACACACACACACACACTCATTCATTAATTATCTTCCGCTTATTCTAAGAGGGTCGCGTGGAGGTTCCACATGCCCATCCAGGGGAGAATGTTTCAGGTGCTGGGTTGATACACCCTGGACAGGTCGCCAATCCATCGCTGGGCACACACTCACTCACACACAAACACACACTATACGGGGCAATTTAGATCATTCAATTTACCTTGAATCCATGTTTCTGGACTGTGGGAGGAAACCGGGGAGCATGGAGGAAACCCAGGCTGACACGGGGAGGACATGGAACCGCCACCCAGATTGGGATTCGAACTGGGAATCCCCAGCGCTGAGAGGCGAACATGCCAACCACTGCATTGAGGCAATTTCGAATGGCTAAGTTACATTGAATCCATTCCGTTTTGTTGGTTTGTGGCAGGAAACTGGAGAACATGAACATGGAACCTCCTCCCAGATGGAGATTTGAATTTGGGTTTCCATCGCCGAGAGGCGAACATGCTAACCACTGCGCCCTGTTTTGGTTTATAAGGATTTAAATTGGTCTTGAATCATGACCGTGATGAGACCGAGCCCACCCACATCCTCCCTGGAGGTTAACACTGGGGGCTTTGTCACCGATTCCGTTGCTAACAAATTTATAAGCAATAAATAATCATCTGTGACATTCCGTGAGCGGCGTTTTCTCCATTTTATAGAACCACCTGCTCTTTTCTTTTCATTTAGGACTCCATCCATCTTTATTTGTATGTGACCGGGACGGACCTGCGAACGCAAACAGACTTTCTTATTCATGTCGCTGCACTTTATATCAATTAGCGGAGGATTTATGGCAATTCCTGATGCATAATGCCAATTAAAACATTTGGAACAGTGGGATGTGGTGCAGTTTGTGTAACAAAACAGCAGGAGCAAACGGAATAAAGAATCAGTATAAGGAAGTACCTTATAGAACGCTATACATCATGGAACAATCTTTTTTTTTTTAACAGCAGGCGATTTATCTACATTTTCGGCAGGACAAACCGCACGTCAGAACCAGAAGATTGTATTTACTCATCCAGCAGCTTCCTGGACAAACTGCACATTTGGTATTCAGTCTTCTGGTTCCAACCGTGCATGATATAATAAAA
Organism: Xyliphius kryptos; assembly: GCA_025769995.1. NCBI lineage: Eukaryota > Metazoa > Chordata > Actinopteri > Siluriformes > Aspredinidae > Xyliphius > Xyliphius kryptos. The sequence goes on from JAOUQT010330594.1 coordinate 11,482, forward strand.
AACTTCGGATCTGCAGGTTTACGTTCCATTAGTATGATATTGCAACCTATAAAATATGAAGCAGACAACCCCAGACATAATGCATCCATGCTTCTGATTGGACAGCACAGTTTAATCTGAAGTCCCTGCTTGACTTTCCAGTGAGATTGTACAAATGAGCCACGGCTGCAGATTGGACTGTGAGACTCTGGGTCCCAGGTGGACCTTTTCAAGTAGCTTATAAAGTAGAAGAGCATTAAAATGGAGATAAGGCCCCACTATATACATTAGGACGAATCCAGAAGACATCTATTATTCATCACCAGGCTCACTGCGAAAGGTTCTCCTGCTTTATCCCGCTCTAATAAAAACAACTGTTGTGTGAAACCATACGGACCTGCAGCTTTGCAAAGACGCCGATGGACCTGAAATGTTCTTCGTCCTCTGATATGCTGTGTATGTTGGATTTCTATGGTGGGATAGTAGAAGGCCGTGCAGGGAGAAGCTCCTGTCAGCATCTGCAGCACCTGTGAATTGAGATACACCAATGTTCATGTGCAGGTCCAGATTTTTTGTGTAAGTGTGAACAAATGTAGTGAATATTACACGTTGCAAATGCAGCCAGGACTCTCATTAGGACTTAATATCCTGCAGAATTGGACACGGCCCTGACTCTGCTGAAATGATAAGTGAGTATTAATGGAGTCATAAAAAGACCTCGTACCAATTCTGCTGTCTGTCTGTCAAGTTCAAGTCAAAGTTATTTATTTATATAGGGCTTTTTACAACAGTGTGATGTCACAAAGCAGCTTCAAAGCCTAAACCTCCAAAGAGCAAGCGAAAGCGACAGCGGCAAGACAAAACTCCCTGTTATGATGTTTTTTAGGAAGAAACCTTGGGAGGACCAAGGCTCAGTGTAGGACAGCCATGTAGAGATCAATCCATGTGTGTCCATATTAAACAATAGTAAACATTATATAGTGGTAGCTCAGTGGTCAGGGTGTTGGACTGTCAGTCAGAAGGTTGGGGTTCAAACCTCAGGTCCACTGAAGTTACCAATGTGGGTCCTTGAGCAAGACCCTTAACCCCTTATTGCTCCAGGGTCCTGTATCAACCCTGTGTTCTGACAACCAAGTTGGGATACTTGTAGGTCGCTTTGGATAAAAGCGTCTACTAAATAACTAAATGTAAATGTAAATGTAAACCTTCTTCGTGTTACTACGTCGGTAAGTTTTCAACCTGGACATTTCAATAATTTAGTCCATGAATTAACGATAATCTAAATTATGCATTAACACACCCAGTGTGGTACAATAAAAACAAGAATTTGATGTGTAGAAGTATTTGTCAGTTAAGTCGGTTGACCGATGGCAAAACCTTTAGTTTGCATCATTTAAGGTTCTCTATGACCCTGACCGGAGTTGCCTAAGGTACATTTGATGAAACCATAATAAACAGCTAGAGAAGTTTATCTGTTCATACGGCTTATAATCAAAAAGTATTCGGTTTTTTTTTGGTAACACTTTCTATATATCCTGTAGTCTCAATGCGTTACATACACATCTCCATAAAGCTTTATTAAGGATTTAGAATGGGCAACACGGTGGCTTACATTTACATTTAGTTATTTAGCAGACGCTTTTATCCAAAGCGACTTACAAAGTGCTCAAGGACCTGGCACGGTGGCTTAATGGTTAGCACGTTCGCCTCTCAGCGCTGAGAATTCCCGGTTCGAATCCCAATCTGGGTGGAGTTTCCATGTTCTCCCCGTGTCTGTGTGGGTTTCCTCCGGGCTCTCCAGTTTCCTTCCACATCCCAAAAACATGGATGCAAGGTAAACTAAGTGCTCTAAATTGCCCTGTATAGTGTGTGTATGAGTGTGTGGCTGTGTGTGAGTGTGTACCCAGCGATGGATTGGATGTCCTGGGTGTATCTGCCCAGCGCCCGAGACGTTCTCCCCTGGATGGGCATGGGGAACCCCCCACGACCCTCATAA